>BGPR01000089.1:1383369-1478209 GCA_013235015.1 Araneus ventricosus | reverse complement strand
AAGATAATTTTAAATATGTATTTGCCTGGTAAAGTCATGTTTTATTATAACAAGATCTTTATTCGAATAACAAATCAATTTCAGATTTTAGGGCAAAGGAAATCCAATTTAGAATACTTATAATGCAGCAAACAGAACAATTTATATATATTCAGATAATACAGACTCGTAATACAGTTTGATAAAAAAAAGTTACTAGGATATATAATATTTCAGACACAATCGAAATAAACCCAGAAAAATAATTCCAAGCACCAAATTAATGAAAATTCATTTAATCATTTTTCTTACATTTATTTCCTACCGAATAGAATGGAAATGAAAATCCTCGTTCTTATTCTTTAAAAAATATTTAAATAATTGTTATTTCCTCTCTTTGTATGTTCTCCATCTCATCTCTTCCGTTTAAAAGCAGCAATAAATATCAAATTAAATCAGAAACTCAGCCATCTGTACTTGCTTGGCGAAGGAAATTCATTTGTAGAGAAAAAAATCCCATCCTTTTGGAAACTATAATTACAGTTCTTTGTATCACTACCGCTATCTGAAGGAATAAAAGTTCTCAGGTAATAAATGAACTGCGAGGAACTGAGAGACAAGAATACTAATTTTATTCTCTTTTATCTTCAAGGCCGGTGGCACGCAGGGGACTTCCGATTTAACCGTTTTATTACGAAGGGGGGAGGGGGAGGATTATTTTAATAAGTAATAAAACAACAAAATTCCACCGAAAGATAAAGCAAGATGAAAGGTTTCTGCTGTTCTATGAATTAAATAAAATTTCGTAGATCAGTGCTGGAGGCTGTGTATACTAAGACGAGGTTCAATTAATTTATTCGTGTTGTTGAAATATTATTACTCCATGCGATGAAGGATTTTGGCTTGATTAATGAGTTTTGCCTTGGAATATTTGCAGATGGAAGCGTCTCCAAACTGATTAATTTTCTTAAATATTGAGTAAATTGCTTTATCAAGATTACGAAATTCTGAGTCTAGTAAAGAGGATGAAATTTCATGTAATTAAATTAGTCAGTCTACATTTGTTTGATAGTTACACTATGTTTAACACCACAGTATACCCCCGAAAAAAGCATGACTTTTTTATGTTTTTGTCATGGTGTTGCTTTTAAACTTTGATTGTCTTAGCTTGTTTACAGTTACCATGATTGTTCTGAAACAATGGGGCTTTTGGAATAAAAAAAACTGAGAAAATCTTTAATTTCTTTGTCTAGCATGATTTGGGATGTGAGGGTCTTGGCGGGTGAATAAAAAAAAATACGTGAGAGTTTTAACCCTTAAAGACCCAGTGTTACCTTTAAGAAACATACACAATTCTTCTAAAATCTTAAGAATAAAATTGAAGCTCTAATGCCTGTTGTTACCAATAGGATACGTAATGAAATTTTTGTTAAATAAATTTACAACATATAGATGACAGCCTGACTGCTGATAAAAAATAAATAAAATTGCGATTTTCACGTGAGGCTGCATCTTTTTTGCTTGGCTTGTGCGCATGAGAATATAATATTTTATTCTACAATGTTGAAAGAAATTTCTTATCCGTATTATTATTTATTAAAATTCATCTCTGTTTGACATCATAGAATTTTTTCAGGGAAATTTTTTTCTGAAATAAAACCCTGTGTTGTCAGTTGTTAACAATCTGGTTTTTAGCTATAAACCATACTTAAAACAAAATAGGATTTTTTGAAGTATTTTTCCCATATTTTATTCAAGAAATGAAAGTAAAAAAAAACCTTTTTAAATTCAAATTTTACAAAATCAGGCTTTTAAGGGTTAAAAAAATCTTAAGTCTCATTGTAATTGTTGAACTCAGTATACAAAGTATCTATAAACAGCATTTCTAAATATAGCTTTGTTAAGCAAATTGTTCAACTTATTGATTAGCTTCATTGGTATGTAATAACTCATAACTAAAAATCGATGTTTTGTAAAGTATTTACATAAACATTTCATTAAACTCTAATTTAGAACAGTTTTCCTCAAAAATTTAAGAAATGTTTTGTTTGAAAATGATCACAAACTGAAAGTTAAGTTACATTAGACATTATATTTCTTAGTAAAAATTACAATAAATTTCAAAAGATATGAAATTATTTATATTCTACAATTCTTTAAATGCTTATTTTAAAAAATACATACTTTTTATACAACCGACGCTATCCAAAGAAATAAAAGATAATTGTAAGGAATTGAAAGTCAAGAGCACTAATTTAATTATCTTTTATCGTCAAGGCCGATGACATGCTGGGTACTTCAGATTAATACATTTTGTTATGAAAGAGAAAGATGGTTTTAAAAAGAATTAAAACAGCAAAATTCCACTGAAAGATAAAACCAGATGAAAGGTTTACTCTTGTATGAATTAAATAACTTTTTTGTGGATCATTAATGTAAGTTGCACAAGTTAAATTAATCTATGTGTATTGTTGAAATATTATTAGTCCGTGAAATGAAGAATTTTGTCTTCATTAAAGACTTTTGCAATGGAATATATGTAGATGGTAGAGTTCCCAAACTGATTAATTTTCTTAAATATTTACAAATTGTTTTGCGAAAATAACGAACTCCGAAGTTTCGTTTGGAAAATGAATATTCAGATTAATCAAATAAGTAAATCTGCTTTTGTTTAATAGTTAATGTTTATGCCAAATTTATGTTTAGTAATAAAATAACAGAACATAAATATTGCCCAATTTTTTTATCATGATATCGTTTTCAAATTTTGATTGTTTTAGTTTATTCATACTTCTCTTAATTATTAAACATTAGAGATTGATATTTGGTAACTAATATCTCTTCGTTTTTGCTATTTTTGACTGAATCATAAACTTATATGAAAAAAAATGTGGTAAGACTTTTATTTGGTTTTAATTACCAACGTCAGAGCAAGAATTACCATAAAATCATTCCATCGAATTTTTTTATTTGTTTACGCAGACCGTGAACCTCGTTATGCAATATTTTATAACTTAAAAGCTCTGTTTTTATTGTCTAATCAAATGTATGCATATGCATATTTGTTTCATTTTCCGTTTCAAATGTAAAGACACATTTGTTTAATTAAAATGAACATTAGCCGAAAATAATCAATATTAAATAAAAATGAATAGGAAAGGAAATAAATATCCAAGCAAGCCATCTTTCTAGATCTGTGTTACAACTAAACAGAAAAAAATATCTGCAAAAAAAGTAAAATATTAAGGAAGAGGTTGTTCAAGGTTTTTTTTCCTATGCCACTTATCTTGAATGGGCAACTTAAAAAGCAGCTTATTAGGGGGAGTTACACATCTTAAACATATTGATTAGGTTATATAATGAAATTAAAGAAGTTCGTTAAATTTTTTATCACTCAAAAAATAAAAAAAACATTTTTGAATCTGTAGGTTAAAACACTTGAAAATTAATTTCAACCGGTGGATAGCCAATATTTCTTTAAACAGATAAATATGCATGGTAATTATCATTGTATTTTTTCAAATATTATTTATTACAGAAACGTCTAGATTTACATCTAGAAAAAGAAATTTCCTGAAATATTTAAAATTTACAATCAACTTTTCAACAAAATTTGTTACACCTTATACTTCTTATTAAAGTACATTTAGAAGAAAAATTGTTAAAGTAATGCCTTAATAAAGATATTTAATAATGTTAATAGTAATAAAAACACGTTTTTCTGCATTTGATTAACTACGTTCTGTTTTTTATAAGCTTTAAATATTTAGGTTTTATATAAATATAGTTATAACTGCCCATCACAATGTTGAATATATAATTTTAAAAATATATTTGATGGTATGATTATAAGTGGACAAAGAATTGAATTGCGTTTGCATCACAGAACATAGCAGAAATTAACAAATGTGAAGGAAAAAGGTAATAATTTTTGTTTTTAAAAAAGACGCTTTTTTTAGAGTAAAGGGGTAGTAAAGTAAAAGCGTGAGATCCCCAGAGAAATACTCTAAATAAATAGGAATTATAATCCCCTTTACAAGCACAGTTTGGTTAATCTGAACCCCACTTAACCTGACATCCGGTTAATCCGGACGGGATGTTTTGTTAATTCTACATCAGTTCGTAGGTTAGAAACTTAGGTTTTTAAATTTTTCCTTAAACGCATACAGTAGTATTAAAACCAAAATTTAGCTGTATGAAAAGTTGTTTGTACATATGAAAAAAACACAGCGATTTTTATAGTTTAACCCATCTAAAATTGTATTACATGCATTTTAAGGCAAATTCCGTTTAATCCGGTTTTTCGGTGATCCAAACAGGGTCCGGTCCCATCTATTCCGGATTAGCGGGACTCTACTGTATAATATGTTTCTAATTTTCAATGAATGTTGAGGTAATTATTTTCACGATATTAATTGCGGCTTAATTTTTTCATCGTAATATTTTCTATGACTCAAGCGGTGACGATTTTGTCTTAATAAAAAATTGTTTTCTATTTTTTAGCACTCTAATAAAAGTGTGTTTTTAAAAACTTTCTTAATTTTCTACTTTTCAGTCTTTAAAATATTTCATCATGCATTATTTAAAATAATAAGGAATGTTACAATCAGTTTCTTCTGAAATTTCCTATCTGAATGTGCTGATCATATAGAATCAAATTTTAAATAAAAATAATCTTTTAAATGATAAGTAAGTTTTGGAAACATTAAAATATCTTATTGTCATCAGGAATACGCAACAGTTCAAAATTTTGAAACTAGTACATCCGAAAGTGAGTAAAAATTTGGTCTCAAAGTTCATCTTTACAAACATGCAATAATTTAAATAAAAACACATAATAAAAAGAGAAGAAACCTTTTTATTCCATATTATTACTACATGTTGCTTCATCGCCAATCAATAATAAAAAAAAATGGTGATCGTGAATGCTCTTAACGAAGTGTTGTGTGAATGGGTGAAAAGCTTAAGTTTGCAATAAACAAATCTGTAAACCAATGGCTTTAAAATTATGAAATCTTACTGACGATGAGTAGCAAATTACATTTTCTCCCCATATAACAAATTGAATCGATATTCTAGGATGAAGAGTGGTACTATTAGTTTGATTATTAGTGTTAGAGCGTGGTACTTTTAATTATTAGTGTTGCCTTTAAGGAACGTACCCAATTTTGTCATCGAAAATCTTGAGAATAAGACTGAAGCTCCTGTTGTTGTCAACAGGATACATACTGAAATTTTTATTCAATCAATTTACAACATATAGATGGTAGCCTGAGTACGGATAAAAAAATAAAAATTAGTTTTTCACGTGAGGCTACATCTTTTTTGCTTTGTTTGTGCGCTTGAGAATATAATATTTCATTCTACAATGTTGAAGGAAATATTTTATCCGTATTATTATTTATTAAAATTTATCTCTGTTTGATATTATAGAATTTTTTTCAAGGAAACATTTTTCTGAAATAAAGCCCTGTGTTGTCAGTTGTTAACAAACTGTTTTTTAGCTATAAACCATACTTAAAACAAAATAGGATTTTTTGAAGTATTTTTCCCATGTTTTATTCAAGAAATGAAAGTAAAAATCTTTTGAATTCAATTTAAAAAAAAATCAGGTTTTTAAGGGTTAAAAAATCTTATGTCTCATTGTAATTTCTGAACTCAGTAGACAAAGCATCTATAAACAGCATTTGAAAATATAGCTTTGTTAAGCAAATTGTTCAACTTATTGATTAGCTTCATTGGTATGCAATATGTCATAAATCGAAATTGTTGTCTTGTAAAGTATTTACATAAACATTTTATAAAACTTTTCCCTTGTTTTCGATGTTTTTCACTGGAGGCTGCAACGTTTTAGCTTTATTTGTACTCCTGAGAATACCATATTTTATTTTACAATGTTAAAGGAATTTACGTGTGTGTATTATTATTTTTAAAAATACGTCTGTGTTTGATATTATAGAATTTTATCAAGGAAATTTGTTCCGAAATAAAGTCCAGTATTGCCAGCTGGTAACAAACTGTGTTTTATCCATAAACCATACTCAAAATAAACTAGGATTTTTAAAATTATTTTTCCCATGTTTTTTTCAAGAAATGAAAGCAAAAAAAAAATCAATTAAAAAAATAGGGTTAAATAAAATTATGCAATAAAAAGGAACCTTTTTAATCTGAATCAGTGCTACATGTCGCTTTACCGCCAATCATTTAAAAATTGTTTATTGTGAATTGTGCTGCATAAGTGTAAAAAGCTTAAGTTTTCAATAAAATGATGCGTAATCCAGTGGCTTTAAAATTATACAATCTTACTGACGATGAACAGCGAATAACCTTTTTCTCCCCTATTAAACAAACTGAATCGATATTCCAGGATGAAGCGTGGTGCCTTCAGTTTGATATATAGCTTCCTTAAAGACCACAACACGGCCAATATCAAAACTCTTTCAGGTTTTAAAGCTATCGTCTTTGTAGAAGTGAAAACATCGTCATTTGCTTCCAACGAGGCAGCTTCCATCGAAAATCGTTGGCCAAGAAGAAAGTTCCGTGCTCCGTCGTATTGTTATCGTCGTTTTGAAAGCCTGAAAAATCTAACAACCTACCCTCCCATCCCCACACTCTCTCGATGGCAAGGAGCCTTATTTGCATAGGACACGTCAGGATATTTTCGCGCCGAAAATGTCTGTCAATAAGTTTTCTGTGATAGCGCCCGAAACAAATTACTACCGTTGCTGGCGTGAAAATAGGAACACTAAAAGTGTGTCAAAGAAGGATCAATTCCAAGCTCGCGATTCGCAAAGTATCGCTTATTCTATTCCGTCCCCTTTTAAATAAAACTTCTCTACTTGGCTTCTTTTATATGTTTTTTTTCGCTATTACTTTTCGGTATCAAGCTCGGAATATAATGAGGGCTGCTGATTTATACAGAGAGAAAATAAATGAAAAAAATAACAAAAACGAATCATAATAAGGGAAGAAAAAGAAATATATGTGCGTTTTATGTGTACACGTAAAAAAGAAGAAAAAAGTTTGTTTTCAGTAGGAATTGCAGATGCATTCTCATTTGCTCAGTTATTCAAGCGTGAAGCCGAATTAGAAAAAGGGAAAAAGAATAATAGAAAAAAGAATAAAGAAAGGAAAATACAGAAACGTATAATGAACTTGTATTGATTTTCTTCGGCAAAGGAAAAAATATTTTAAAAGTTTATAATTTGGCTTTGGCTGGCTGTTGGAATAGCTGTGTGATATTAAGGCTAATTTGGTAAACGATGATTCAGCCCTTTTTTTGAGTTTTTGTTCCAGAGAAAATGTCTTGACGTATCGTTTTGCTTGGACTTTGGAATGGGCCATTAGAAATGAAAGAGAAATCGTAGGGGGAAACTGATTGTTTGGAAAAGAAAAACACAACAAAGGCGACATTAGCGAGATCAAATGAATATTTTTGTGTTTGATTTTGAAAAGAATGGTAAAAAAAAAGAAGCTTTGAATTAGACGGAAGCACGTTGAACTGACAATGAAGAAATTCCTGCCATAAATAATGCTTGAGAAATAGTATGAAAAAAACTGTAATTCGAATTCTTTAAAATAAGTTTTTAACTCATAAAGAATGCTAATTAAGAATGTTAATAAATATTTTGAAATGGAAGTATATTTTTTAGGTACCATTTAATTTATCTTCTATATGGAAATTCTATTGTGACTCAAATTAAGACTGCTTTTTTCACATAATGCTATAAACAAATAAAGAATTCAAAATGCGTTGTTGCAGAGTTGAAGTGATTCTGCCTGATTAGATGCTAATGAAGGAGTTAATCTATTATAATGAGCTCACATCTGTCCTGATACTTCTGTATGTGCTCTTATATGAATACATTAAAATCTAAATCAGTTCTAGCTTACTAGAAAACAAGTATTGCAAAAACTACTTACTCCTTTTTTAAAATAGGTTTACACAAATTCTTTTTAAGACATAGAATTTTAAGAACCATAAAAATTTCAGTTCCGATTATAAATCATTTACCGACTTCTTAATTTCTTCAATCTTTGAGATTTTAATGCGCTTTCTTTTGGTTTTTTCCGATTATTATAATTTAAACTAATTTTAAGTATTCAATGGCATTACTATTATAATTCATATCAACATTTTGGCTGTACATACTTTCAGCCCTAAATAAATTCGAGTTAAGTTTTAAATTAACTCACACTCATTTCTTCGAGAATTTCCGAAACGAACAGATTAACACAGTAAGAAAGTGCCATAGATTTTGAAGCCCAGTTTTATATAAAGGGAAGATTTAGTATTTTGAGCCATTTTAAGTTTGATACGAATTTTTCTTCTAATTGGCAATGAAATTATTCATGAAAAGAAAATCACCGTATTTTTGTATAGTACTATCTTATTGCTTCGAAGAAATTCTTATTGGTTAAAATAGATGAAAATATTCTACCTTTGGCGCTCTTATATACATGCATTTAAGTATGTATATAAGAGTATATGTATGCCATTTAAAAATGAAAAGGAATAAGGTCTTTATGATTATTAATACTACTACAACTATATTTAAATGCGATAAAAACTCGTTCAATAAGCTGATTGTTTAAAGAAGTTGTTATATGAATCTAGTACTTAAATTAATATAATTTAATTCTGGTCATTCAGTGATAAAATTAATACTTTCCTTGGACCTGAGTGAGAACGTGCAATTAATTAAATGTTATAATTAATTAATAAGATATATTTTCCTTGGTTATGAGTCTCAATGCACAGGTTAATAAAGTCAATAATAAAAGATTTACATGTTTTTAATCAATGATAATAGCAAAATACACGCTACAAATCTTTGCTGACAACATTCACTTGGGTTTTTAAACATTATTGTTTGACTTGTTCTATTTTTGCAAAGATGGAATTTTTAATCAAATTTTCACTCATTCCTGATGTGCTAGAAGATTGAAATTTAGTGCACGTGTGAGTTCTTATTGACATTACAATATTTTAATATTTTCAGAACTTAATTATAAGTAAATCATTAATGAAATGAAATTTTGATTCTGTACGAGTGGCGCCACCTGGTTGTGAGTTTGAGAACCAATATATCTCAAGAATAAAAAGCAGAAACCAATTTAAATAAAGAAATTCTGCTATTTAGGACACTGATAAAAGTGTGCTTTCGAAAACCTCTTTTAGTTAAATTTATTTCTTGATCAGTACAGTAAAGTAAATAGAGTATAAATGTGTTTGGATAAAGTACTTCATAAAGATATGAACCAAAACTTGATGCAGATTAACATTTTGATGAAAGAACCACAAGAAATTCACTCAACTCAACTTTTTTTGAGTCATCGTGCTCTTATATGCAGACGAACAAACGAGCAGATACAGATATATTATTCCAAAAAATATTATTATTAATATATTATTATTATTACTCCAAAAAAGTGTTGACATTCATCAAATATCAATATAAGAATAAAAGTGTTATTGGCATTAAAGTCCAGGATAACCTGAATATAAATGAGGATGTTAGGACCCAATGTTTAATTATTATCTAAATAAAATTAATGCAAAATTGTAAGATTGTTTTTAACTGATGTGGATTTTTAGGAGATAATTAATGTAGAAGAAGTTATTATGACGCGTTATAAGCACCATTAAAATCATTTGAAATAACATTAATCACAATAATCTCACATTCTCAAGGAGCAAACATGGCATCTTTGTGGATACTACACGTGAAATAAACTTCTCAAGTAGCCCACGCAATCGCACAATAAACAAGTGACGTACGTAGACAGAGCTGCTGTGTATTTTGCGAGTGAAACCATTTGAAACTACATTACTCGTGATAATCTGGTAAGCAGACATGTTTGTAGATTCCACATATAAAATAAAATTCATATGCAAAGCACTCAATGGCGAAAGAAATAAGTGATATGCATAAGTAGCGTTGCTACTTACTTTGCAAGTTTTTCTGCCCTGAATGATGGAAATATATCACTAAGATTAGTTAGAGTCTTTGAATAAAGATTCATACAATATCTGTAATAGATACATTTTAAAATATTTGTTATTGCATTTAACTGACAAACAAAGGCACAGAATTTAATAATGTTAAGAATAATTCTGATTTGAACACCTTAATAGATATCTAACAAATTACCTGAATTATCAGAGTCGTATAAAGTTGAAAACGCCAACGAAATTTCAAATTTAAAAAAATTCAAACTTTTTATGTTTAAAAAAATACACGAAAAGTTATTTCCTTAACTTTCTTAAACTTCATCTTATACATCTATGTCTGAATAGATTTCTGAATAGTGTCATCCAATTGATCTTGTGTACTTGTGAAAAGTAAAAACATATATTTCTACCTTATTCAGGGAAGAATTCCACGAAAACAATCTAGAAGCAGATCGATAGTTCTCAGACAACTCATATGCCCTACATGGAATGCGTCACCCTATGTCAACAAGCTTCGACTCTGCACAAGCAATTTGGATCCTAGAGAGCGTTGGCCATCAGTTATTTTCCAATAAAATGGCAGATAAAAAGTGTTATGAAGGTTTTGAAAGCTTCCTAAGGAAACAGTGTCCCGTATTTGTTTTAATCATGGCATTGCAAATAAAAAAGTGGTTACTGATAATTGAACATTATTCCTTTTATCTTTGGTTTTACTGTTTATAAAATTTTCTAGAGCTGGCAGACAAAATAAAATCTGTTTAAATTTTCTTTGATTCCGAACAAATATTTTCCGTGCATTTAGTAAGTTACATAATAAGTATTAGCATATACAAAATCTAATTTTTAAATCGAAAGAGTAGAACGAGGTAAAATATTTTAACTGAGCTGTTTTTGTAACATTTTATATAATTAAGATGTTATGTTTATGCTTCAAAATCACAAACGAAATTTAAAGTACATTATAGAAATAATTAAAATTTCATTCGATTTCTATTTTTCCCTAATTTTTATACATTAAAACCTCCAAAATGTTTTATGTTAGGTATAAAGAGAACGAAGAAAATTTAATTTTTAAAGTAAACTCACATAAATATCAATTATTAATAAATGATAAAAATTTTGATTGATTTCAAAATAACTGACTTTTGAATCTGAAATCCAAATAGTTTACTTGCAAACAGATATTTCAGAAAATCTCCTACAAGATTGTACGCCACATTTCAAGTAATCTGTTAAAAATGCATATAAATAAAAATTAAATTTTATGTATTTTTTGTTGAATTTTTTTCTCACAAAATTGCTAATTTTTCATATATTTAAGTACTTCGGCTATAGAAGAAAGTTTTAACGAATAACCATTTTGAAATTCAAAATTCTATAAAATTCTAAAAACTGTAATCTATAAAATCATTTGCAAATTTTCAAATAGTAAAAAAAAAATTATTTCTCATAAATGGAGATCAAGATATGTGTAAAACTCTTTTAAAAACGAATAACTTATTTTCGTGCATTATACTACAACTTAGGCCATGTAGGAAAATTTTAGCGCATATTCGATTTTAAAATCTATATTCTTCATTCATTTATTGGTATTTTACTAAGAATTTTTAACCAAAATATCAAAAAAAGTTATGCCTTTAACTGTGGAAGAAAAGATTTATTCGACAGTTCGGTTTCAGTAGATAATAAAAGTATACTGCGATTGGTCAAATTTTGATACACCATTTATTCTTAACCTTTTCTTTGAATATGCGATAAAATTGCATTTTTATTGGTTAAATATGAGGCTTTTACTGATGCATAGCTCAAAACGATATTATACTAAGCCGAAATTCGTATCAGCTGACAGAAAAGCAAAATACTTTTTTACGGCTTACATCAGTGCCAGTAAAAAATAAAAAAGGAAGGTAACATTTCTATTTGAATTGCATCATTGAATCCGTGTTCAGTGAATTTTTTCTTTGTGCGCTTCAAACACAAAATCACCCCATACGAATCATTCCAGCGTTTGCATATCGAGACACCGGTGAAAGCCAAAGCGAGAGAGAAATGGTTTTTCTTTCGGGTGAAATAGCGGGCTGCACGCCACTGAATTCCGACTCTCGGGGGAAAATAACAGCCTCCCTCCGATCCATAAGGCCCCCTCCACCCCACGTGACCCCACCCCGTCGGCCACCCCTAGGGAAACGTTAGGAAAAGGGACACGATAACAGGGAGTCCCGTTCAATACCACCCTAAAGACTACTTTTCTTCGAGCCATGTGTCGCAGGGAAAGTACAGGAAAAGTTCAGAGGCAAGAAAACAAATTCTGACAGTCGCCCTAATAAATGCTTTCTTTGCGGAATGAATGTCCGTGGTCGGTCAAGAAAAGTTACTCCGCAATTTCACTTTATCACTCCCGCCGACCACCCCCCTACCCGACGAGCGGTGGCAACGACTGAGATGACGACTTCGATCACGGGGCCACCTACCCCCACGAAGACGTGCTCCCCCTCCCCTTCTTAATTCATCACTGTCGCGATTTTTTCGCGTTGACGTTTAAAGTTTATAGCTTCTGGTTCAATCAGGGGTGAAAAAAGTTTCAGTTTCGTTTAGAAAGCGTTCCGGCAGTTTCTTTCAGAAGTTGCTTTAGTTTGTCCCAAGGCACATTAAGGAACGAGTTGGGATGTTATTTATTTCTTTGGGAGGAGACGATTTGTTTGAAATGACCCGGGGATTATGGACAGGAGGACTTTAAAGCTTCTGGCCAGCCTCGGATCTGGTATTTTCACTCACCAGTAGGCGGATTATTTATTCCGTACCAGTGTAGTGGCATCTATCATCTTCGATTAGTAATAAATAGATATACAAAAGAAAATAATAAAAATAAAATTTTTAAAAGCATCCTTTCATTAATATACTAGATATTAAAACATATATTTTTTAATAAAAAAAATTGTACTAACGAATACAAAAAGCTTGAAGCTCTCATAGAAAATCTGTAAGTAAAAAATATATTATAAATGTTAAATCGCATTTATAATATATTTTTGGTTTTTGATAAATATTAAGGAATTTTCTCTCTTATATTCATTGTGGGCACATTTCCTTATCGAACAGTTTTTAACTGTTGAATACAAACTGAAGTTATATAGAATGGTAGCTCTCCCGTAATGGTATCTTCACAATATGAAGGTAATATTGCATATATTATCTCTGATTCAGACAGTAAAGCTCCACGAAACTTTTTAATCAAAAAATCTTAATGATTTTGACAAAGCATCACTATGTCAGCGGCAGGAACTTGTTAACAGAAATAATAACCTTCTCATGATACTTTCTACTATTCCTATTACTTCTAGTAGTTCTTTTTTTAATACACATTCTTTTTTGATATTTTCTACAAATTCTACTACAATTAGTAGTTTTCTTTTTATTAGAACTGGGTGTCCCAAAAATGCATACACATTATATGTACATATACAATGTACAAATATGTACACTTACAAAATACATTTAATTTCTAAAATGTTTTATAATCTACAGACATTATTTAACCCATTCACTGCCAACTACTAGATATCTCGTAGTGTATTCGTAGAGTCTGGCTGTGCTCTAAATGTTGCTGGCAGTGAATGGGTTAATTGTTTTGTCAACGTCCATTTTCAAACTGATGTCAGTTCTGGTCCAGGCTCTTCTGAGAACGCGAAACAATGGAATCGCACACATAGCGACCATCTCGTTCGATAATTGTGTGCATTCTCATTTAATGATTTCTCTCAATTCAGTGACTGTAGGTTTCGTAGGGCAGACTTTAAGTATCTTCATAAAAAAAGTCTGGTGGTATGTGCTCTGGTGAACACGGAGGGTGTTTTAGTAAACCTCTACGTCCAATCCACTTGTTCGGGAATCTCTCATCGTAATGGTATTGTGGGGTTGCCCCATTTTGCTGAAAATAAAACGCCTCGTCTTCAACACTAGACCACCAGATTTTTTTCCATGAGGATAATTAAAAGACAATGTCTACACTGCGAAACTTGTAACAGCGGCTAAATTGAGAGCAGACATTAAGCGAGAATACACCCAAATACCAAATGAAATATTTCGCGATGTTTGCGATTTCATTCCTTCGAGTATTCAGCAGTGCCTGGACCAGAATGGATGTCATTTTGAAGACAGTCGTTGAAAAAACTATTTATAATGTCTGTTTATTCTAAAATATTTTGTAAATGAAATGAATTTTAATAAATAACGACTTTGTAATTATTTAAAATGTGTATCTATTTTTTGAACACCCAGTACATTTCACCTTAAAATACAAAATTAAACCTATTACAAATAAAAAAGAGTCTTCACAATTGACTGCCTGGAAGTCATTTCGATACAAACATATGCTCGAAGAAATGAAGAGATATCTATTTGTTGTTAAATCTATTTTGTCTTCATGTAGACGCCATCCATCATCTATTGAAAACAACATCATGTGAACACGTAACAACGCACAAACTTCTAACGATTTAAGTGCAGTAAATTCCATTGTAAGTCTTCATTGAAAATTAAAATTGAATATTTTCGTGAATTGAATAGCTATTTCTTATAATTGATTGAATAGCTATATCTTAGAATTTAATGAACTGCTGAAATTAGACAAAAAGGTATTGAAAGCAACATCATTTTGATGCATAACAACAAATAAATTTCAAACAATTTAAGATACAATTAATTCTATTGTAAGTGTTCGTTGAAAGATTAAAATTGATTGAATATCTTCTTGAATTTTATAGCAGTTTCTTGGAACTGATTAAATATCTTCTTGAATCGAATAATTATGTCCTAGAATTGATTGATATATGAGGAAAATAGAATATAAAAACATTCTTAACCAATTTACAATAAAAATTCTTAATTTAAAAGGAACATTATCACTGAACATTTGTAAATGTTAAGAAAATATTATTTGAATGTTCCTGAAGAATAAATGAAATAACAAAACAAAGAAGTGTATATTTTAAAGCTTTCTCTTTACCGAATTTTAGATATAGGGAAAAAAGGATGTTTTTTAATGTGAGTATTTATTTATAAAACATACAGTTACCTACACACAGTTGAGTCCTAAATAAAAGAAAAGCCCGTTTTGAATAAAATGCTTTCAATAAATAATTCGATCTTCTGCACATTCCTAGTTTTCCTTCTGTTATAACTAAAAATTCAGAAATTTATTTCACTCATTTCATGGAAAAAGCATTTTCCCATTAAAGTCGAAATCCTTTTTCTTGTAAACATAGAATCCTTTACAATATGGATAAAAATAATCTTATGCGTTTGCAATTTTTATATTCAAATGCAAATTACTAAGTAATTCAAAACGTGTTTGGTAAGTTTTTATATTATATTTTCTTGTTTTGAAAAGCTTATTTTGAGATTTTTTATTATTTATGTTTAAACATTTTTCGAAAAATCTTTCAGCTTAAAAAATTGCATAAAATACAAATGCTAGCTTGAATGTTATTTTTATCTGTTGTTTTTCATATTCAAAGCCTGTGGAAGCGAATTGTTATCGTGACACTCTAATTTGTTTTCTAACTGTTGCGTGTTTTTAAAAATATGATTATATGAAAGCTTTTGTTGTGCTAAGTTTCTATTTCATATGTAAATTCCATTCTTCAAGTGATCTCCATGTAAGTGATTTTTTGGGAAAATTTCTGGTTGCAAGTTTTTATTTCAGAGTTTTGTTAACGATTCTCAGTTGCAGAATTAAGAGTATTTTTTTGTATAGCACATTATCGTGGGTTTTGGGTGAAGTGTTGTTTGACAGATGATATGTTTTTTTGTTTTGGAAAAATGGAAACATGTATGTAAGTGCTAATTAACTTTAATTTACTAAATAGTTTTGCATTTTTTATATGAATAGCGTTTTGTAGTTTTTAAAATTCAGAAACAGAAATCAGCGTCAATTAGAATTTTTATGTACTAAGAGTTGCACAGTATACCTGACAAGAATTATTCTACATCAGTTCTAAAGTATCTTTTACTTGAATTTAAAATAAAAATTCACTTCACGGAAATAATTAAAGTAATGGAAGTAAAATAAAGCGAAATATAAATAATTATTTTTCCACCTGAAAACTTATGAAACTAAATAATTACTTTTGCTGAATCACTTCTTAAATTACTTTTTACAGAATCAGATTTTCTAGACTTATCTACATAAGATATCCATAAAACTTCAGATTTGTTGCTTTAAACTTTCATTTTTACTTGCTTTAAAATAAATAATGATTTAAAAAATGTGGAATAATTTTAGAGCTAAAAATTGAATACAATGGCATTATATTCAAAGGAATCACTCATTTTTTTATATGAACAAATCAATTCAGTATTCTTTACCAATGAATCACAAATTTAATAAATTCATTTATTGCTTTTGTATAACCATGACTACCGAGAGATGATTTAAAGCAGCATATTTACATACATTTAAATGATAATTACAAAAAATTTGCGTAAATTGTGAAGGTAATAATAATAATTACTTATAAATATAATGTCCATATCATAACCCAGATATAATTCCCAAAACTAAGAATTTTGAATGGCAAAGGTAGCATCTACTCTTTTACAATACAGTCCTTTTTATCCTGACACTTAAAATTTAGAATAAAACTTAAAATATCGTTTAAAAATATTTCTTCCAAGAATGTAAAATTCAGATTAGATATCGCATGCATATTTTCTCTACTCCTGGGAGATTCGTGCGTTTACTCTACTTTTATTACAAAAATTTGCATTTAGTTAACTAAAATATGCTCATTCACTTTTTATTCTCTTTGCCGCTGTGCAGAAGATTTTGGAAAGAGAATGAATAAAATAATAATAATATTTATTTTGCATTTATATAACTCTGTGGAATTACAAGTTGCGATGGCCTGGGTACTAGGTGCAAAAACCTATCCACCAAAGTTTCGCCAAGTGTGTAGATCAAGTAGAAGATAAATATACCGTCGGGGTCAAGTGGTGTAGTGTAGAAGTTTGGAGAGAGAGTTGCTGACTCAAATATCGCCCTGCTATCTGCCATGGTGGAAAATTATGAAATTTATTCTCAAACAACCCTTGTACTTTTTCTAAATAGGACTTTAATATAACTTAACTAAACCATCGAATTACAGTAAGAGCAGAAATATGTTTATTCGTAAAGTAAATTATTCTTTACGTAGTAGGAATATGTAAGAACAGGTAAAAAAAGCGATATTGTCTTTTTTTATTACAGGGAGTTGAAATGTCAAAATATCCTTTTAGATGAAGATTCTGGAGGGGAAACTGTAAAGATCTTTTCCTTCTTTTCAAGTCAATACAAGATGAAACCCATGGTTCTCTTCGATCATCCTTAGGTTTTCCTGTTCTTGTTTTCGCTTATTATTTATAAATATTTCTATTAAGCATGCATTAAAGCAATAGGAAAGGAAACTAAACCATTTACAAGGTGATTAAAAGGAGTTCAAATTTGACCCTCATTGGGAATGAAATACTAATGGCTTGCGATACAGCATTTGTGCTAGATCATACTTACCGGAAAATTTTATGCAGTATCTATATAACTCGTAAATTAATCAAAGGAGATTAATTAAATGTAGATAATAATCTCAAAAGGGAAACAAGTTTTATCTTTACCATACAAATAATGGAATAAATTCGTGTCTTAGTAACAACATTTAAAGGAAATGTATACTTTATTTTCCAAAGAATCCTTTTACAACTCTTCATGGTAATAATAAACGCATGGCTTCCAAAAGTATATGCCATGATTAATTTAACTAGCTTAATTAATTTTGAGATCGACATTGAGGTCAGGGCTTTAGCATTTTGATTACGAGATTTGAAGAAACATTTAAAGCTTTAGGCTTATCATTCAGCAGAACAAAGTTTGTCTCTTGTGGGCTTTGTGATTAAATAGGTTTATCCTGTCCTTGGATCGCACCTGTGTGTCGTGAGCTATTGTGTAGTGTGCTTAAGGATTTATACGGCTAAGTATTTCAAAGATACTAGTCATTTGTCATTTTGAAAATTTAGGAGCTCGTGGTTTAAAAGTACTGCATTAGTGGTTATTTTTGTCATTGATACTATTTTATAATAGGAACAGTGCTATTTGGGAAACTTCAGAAAGTAACTGTTAAAATGGAATTCAGGATGGTGTTTGAAGTTTTAACGAAAATGTATGAGAGTTTCAGCAGCATACAAACGGAATTGGAAACAATTCTAAACTCTTAATATAAGACTGTAAATCAAAATTCATCCATCTAGTTCGTTACACACTTCATGTTCACATGCACATGGATAGATAGAGAGGCAGTCAACGTACCTTTGGTTTTTATTTGACCCTAAATTTGATACTAATTTTGATGTAAGACAATTAGCCAGATTGCATCTAACGTTCGTTGCTTTCGTTTTCAGATTGTCGAGTTTACTTACACACAGTGATTACAAGGGAGATAGAAAAAATTTCTTGTAATTATACAAGTTTACATAGTTCACTAAAAGGTTTTTTTGGAATCAGAATGGTCTAAGACGTAGAGTACCGACTAAAGCTCAAGGTTGAAATTTTGGAGGATTACAGTATATTTTATATGTATACTTTGTAGGCGAGGAAGTAAAGCTTAGTTATATGCTACTCCAAATGACGAAACTCCTAAAATCAATTTACCATATGCTATGTTGGTTAAATGGTGCCCCGTACATTTTTTTATCGTAAATTATGCCTAGTAAAAATCAAATTTAAATATTATTTCAGAGAAAAAGTTGAATGAGAGCCGGGGTATTAAAATACTTTTATATTTCATTGCTTTTTGCCAATTTTCTCGTTTGTTATAAAGATTATTCAACTGATAGATGATTTAATTAAAAATTACTTGTTTAAAAATTCAATTTCCTGATAAAAGTATTAGACAGGATGACGGATGTATCAATGTACGATACCGTAAGTATATAATGCAACTTTTGTCGGTGCCATTCAATTACGAATTCAACTTTCGCACCGTTTTAGTTACTGCGGAAACTGGCGAAGTTTATTTTGATCGAGGCGTGTAATCCACGTTTCGACAGAATAAAATTTCAATCGAATTAGTGATTTTTTCGCCTTTTTAATATCCCGATATCTATAAATGACTTCGATTAACTTGAAAACTTTGAAATAATTAGTCACAGTAATGAAATCAGAAACCAGCCACCATTGTATGAATTTCGGATTTAATATTACATTCTATACCTAAGTGTTTGTAGTTTATTTCGAAAATTGAACAAATTCCAATCCTTCATTCAACTGACTACTTTCAATGCAATAATTAATTCTGCACCTACAACTGCAGCGTCAGGAGTATTTACTGAAATGATTTGAAATATCAGTATCCCTAAGCACGAGTATTTTGGAGATTGCCTAAATGCTTCCAGTTATTTCTGTTCGTTTTAATTTAGATATATATGATTTCTTAGCTAAATAAGCTTTTCATTTTTATTAGTTTACAATATATATGGAGATATAAACACAAGCAATGCAGACAGCAAGTTTCGATAAAAAGATATCTTACAACTTCCTAAACGAAATATATATTGCAAGAAATAATGCAGTTTAAAAGGCCCAGTTTTTAATGCACTAAATAAAATTTTTATTTTATAATAAAAGTACTAAATAAAAGTATTGGTTTACAATGCACAAAAAAACTTGCTTGAATTTTTGTCACTTTCAAATGAAAAGACATTTATAGATAAAAGAACGGCCTAGTTATAAATATTCTGGAAAAAAATGAATGAAATATAATGGAGAAGAACATTGCCAAAAGTAATGAAAACATCAAATTTCGCTATCCAGATACCTCTAAAACTGAACAGTTCTTGCAAAAAATAAGGTTGATTAAAAGTCTCAATTGTCAGTGCGAAAAATAAAAGTTTCAATTTATACTGCACTGTATAAGACTCATTTAATAATTGACTAAATGAAAATCTTAATTTGCAGTGCACTAAATAAATATTTAAAATTTAAATGTTTTCAAATAAAATACACATTACGGGTAAGATAGCTGCCAGCGCAAGACACGAATGTAAAGAATACAGCAAAGTTACCAGAAGTAAATACCTCGGAAACCGTTTAGATTCTGTAGGTAATAGCCTCGGAAACAGATTAAGTATTGAAGGATATAACACAGACAGAAAGCCTCAGTTTGTGACGCAGTCAATGAAAGTCTTAATTTACAATGTACTAAATAAATTTGATTGGTTTTTAATTGCTTTAAAGTCTAATGAATTTTAAGCTGAAAAGAATTGAATAATTATTAATATTTTACAAATGAATACAAAGCGAACTAAGAAGAAACTCAAACCTTGAGTCGAAACGAAGCACGAAGGTCACACGATGGGAAAATGTCAGAAATGAATCTCCGAAGTTCTCTGAGGCGAGGTAGATCATGATGATAATGCGCGTCCTCCTTCCAAAGTGGAACAAATTCGGTAGCAGACAGTGGATGGACCGTGCTGAGAAAGCATCAGCCGTGGAGAGAGTAACAGCTTTTCGGAAAAGTAATAACAACTTTTCGTCTCTTGAACGTAACGGAAAATGTGAGGAAAGGTAGACAATAAGTTTCTGAGGAAGGTTTATGAACTTCATCGTATATCCATTTATTCAAAACTTCTTCATAGTTATGAGAGATGTATTTTGTTGGGTCGAATAGTTAAGGAGAAGTAAAGAAGATATTGCGAAAGAAATTTCTTGCAGAGGCATTAGTTTGCAAGGTCAAAATATCAGTAAATAAACTTTACAGGAAACCAGTAATTTGCAGCTAATTTGGCTAAGTAATCCTAAGAATTTAATTAAAATTCCCTAAATGATTTTATTTAATTATTAATATTAAGGATTTCAGTTAAACCTAAGAATTTCGCTTGAACTGACTATGGTATAAAATTAAAAATGTTAGTACTGAAACATAAAACCACAGCATACCCCCGAACTCGGAGAATGAACGGCCCCCTGTCAGTTGGATGAGTATGTGTGAAACTTTATTGAAAAGCAAAAGCAAAAAAAAAAAAAACATCATGAGATATAAAAACACATGAAAGGGAACATAATCATACATAGACAAAGAAGAATATAATGAAAAGTACATAGAGGGTTTTAATCCAAGTATAATATAAAATATATATAAGAGGAGTTATCATATGAGTGCAGTGAAAGGGTAGAATGTTTCCTTTAGTTACATTGTTTCATACAGTTGCAGCTCCATGATTCAGGCTGTAGTGTTGTTCGATGCAATGATAAAGAAGAATTGATAATGTATTACAACCGTTATATTGACGATTATTGCCGTAACCATCCTAAAAATCGTGGGACTGGTTTTGTTCTGTCTTGTTACTTATACATAGGGATCGCTGGAATTGCTACTCCAGGGATTGTAGTGATGAGAAGGGTGAATTTTTTGAATGAATTACGGAAGATTTGGTGATGGCTGGTTGCTGTTCTTAAGCTAGTGTGCTCTGATTCTCAACTGAGTATTCATCGATTTTCTGGTTCCGGAAGGTGAATCTTTGGAAGTATTTATTTCTAGGCTGGAAAATGTGACGGTGTTGTATTTTGACTTTTAATTAGGTCTTCGTTACTCACTAGGAATGTGATTAAATGATCTATATTTCGTCTTGAGAGTTTGCTGGATAGGGCGCTCTTCTTCCAATGGACTATGAATTGTGGGCTTGGTTCCATGTGGTGATACGATAAAGTAAGTGGGCATCTCGTTGCGTAGTGCAGGGGATTTCCTATTTCCCCACATCCGCAGTAGTTTGTTGAATGGAAACTGAATCTTTTTAGGTAGCTGGGGAAGGGCCCATGGCCAGTGGAGAATTGGATGCATTCTCTGGTCCAGTGCAGCTGTTTGTTTGATATTTTCGGTATAATGCTGCAAACCGATCTGCTAGTCTCACCGTTATCCCACTCAGCTTGCCAACGCGAGAGGGAGGGCTGTAGTAGTTGGTTCTTTAGGTAACGTTTTGAAGGTTGGCTGGTGTTCCATCCGTGGTTGCATCCTTCGCAAGGGTATCTGCTCTGCTGTTTCATTGCCTTTCATGCCTATGTGTGCTTTAACCCGGCTGAGCCTGAGTCTGGCATTTTCTAGAAGGGTCTTTGAATGATTTTGCTCTTTATATAAAAGGATTTAAGAGTTTGGAGGCTAGACTCGCTGTCGCTCCAGATGTTGACTTCTTCGTTTATAGTGTTGTCCCACTCGATGGCTGC
The DNA here is from genome assembly GCA_013235015.1 of Araneus ventricosus. Taxonomy (NCBI): domain Eukaryota; kingdom Metazoa; phylum Arthropoda; class Arachnida; order Araneae; family Araneidae; genus Araneus; species Araneus ventricosus. The sequence goes on along the minus strand of BGPR01000089.1, from coordinate 1,456,031 downwards.
TTTGAGGGCTGGCATCTCTGCTTGTAATACAGTATTGGCTGGGCTGAGCTTGGCCTTCCAGGTTTTAGTGACGGCTGCGTTTGCAATGGCGCAGAAAGCACTGCCCGTTTGATCGTCTATTTTTGAGCCATCTGTGTATACTTCAATTGGCGTTCTGTTGGAAGGACCTTGTCCCCCATGTGAGATTCTATCTTCCAGGCTAAAAAGTGCAGGGTGTATTATTGATGGTGGAGATGGCTACTCATATCTTTCATGGTCGAAGTGGATACCTTCGTAATCGCAATTTCTAGCCAATCGGCCTACGCTTACCAGTGTTGATTGTATTTTGGTTTTAATGTGAAGAGGAACTAGACCTTCTATGACCTGGAGAGCCGCCGTTGGGGCGGTGCTGTACGCCCCTGTGATTTTGAGCAGAACCTTTCTTTGGGTCGAAGACAGGAGTTTCTGTTGTCTGGTAGTCATGTTGTGGGCCCATGCTGCTGAGGCATAGAGAATGATCTTTTCCACAACCGCGTAGATACACCTGTCTTCTGATGTTTTTACTGAGTCTCCAGCTTGTTCCGGATACATTCTTAAGCCCTTGGTGAAGGATTAAGGATTTGTTCTTTATTACTGAAAGATGTGCCTCGAAGGTAAGCTTATCGTCGATTAATTTTCTCAAATAATTTATTACTGAGGCACTTCTTATGTTGTTTTGTCCCCATTTATTTCCTGAGAACCATATTGGTCTTGATCTATTCTTGTTTATATGGAGATAATTAATCTTGTCCAGTGAAATCTCAAGTTTGCGTTTGTCGGTCCAGGTCTTGAAGGTTTGTAATGATTTATTGGTTAGGGTTTTGACTTTTCGTTTCGTCCCGGCGTTGAACAAAAAGACGAAGTCATCTGCAAATGCCTGCATGTGCACTCCTTGGGTCCAATCTTACCGGAGCAATCCGTCGGCCACCAGGTTCCAGAAAACTGGGCCAGTGCAGGAGCCCTGGGGGCATCCTTGTTACTGATTCCATGTTGCTGGGCCTTGTGAGGTATTTATTGCCACTTTCCTCTCGGAAAGAATATCTATAAGAGTTTCAAGGGTGTTGCTATGGTACTTCAAGTTGTGGAGGATGTTTTTTTTATCGAGGTGTATTGCAAGTGGTCAAATACCCCTTTGATGCCCAAGGAGATCAACAGGACATGTTGGTTGCTGTTTTCAGCTGAATTTATCTTATCGAGGAAGTCAAGGATTTCTACTTTAGTAGATATATTGGTTCTGAAGCCGTACTAGTTAGGTTGTTGAAGGTTATTTTTCTGAGGTGGTGGTTGAGTCGTTCCAAAAGCAATTTCTCCAGTATTTTGCACAAAGTTGTAAGGAGGGTGACTGGGCGGTAGGATTTAATGACCGATTTGTTTTTCCCTTTTTCTAAGAAGAGGGGACTATAACTCCAGTCTTCAGTGGATTGCAGAAGTATTGGTGTGACAGACATTTGTTGTAAAATGTGATGAGGATCTCTGAGTGGGTTCTGAAGATGGGTTTGAGTACAATAAAGTCTATTCCGTCGTACCCAGGTGTTTTTTAATTGGAACGTTTTTCATGATCCTGGCTATTTCGTTTTTGGTAAAGGCTTCTACTCTGGCTGTTAGGTTTGGAGGCTGGCGTTGGAAGGGAATAGGGATTTTTTATTCTTCCACAAGTTCTTTAAATGTTTAATAAAACTATTACTGCATATAGCGTAACACTAATTAGAAACGATTTCTGCAACATTTTGCTGAATATGAGATAAAATCGCCTGTCATAAAAAAGTCTACAAACTTTTGTAGTGCCTACACCATTTCTGTAACTCAGAATTTTTTACATTTTAGATCTTTTCTAATCAACTAAAAGAGATTTTTAATATTTTGTTTCAATAAAACTTTCGGTTTCTTTTTAAAGATCCCGACTAAAATAATAAGACTTTGTTTTTCCTTTAGGACTCATTAGCAAAACAAGTCGAAAGATCTGATTTATTTTTTTTCTAATTGTTTTACGAAATCCTTTAAATAACGACATGTAATGTCAAGAAAAACATATTTGATATATACCTAAATTTTTTGTTTTGTTTTGAATAACGCAAGCTATGTTACCACCTTACATAAAAATTATTTAAAGAAATTTCTAAATGGAAATGGTTTTTCACCGTTAAAGCAATTTCTTAAAGGAATTGTTGTTTGAACTATAAAGAGCTCCTCTAAGAATACCGAGGTAGGAATTTCATTGAGAGTAATTTTCAAACAATATTAAATCAAGCTAACGATAGGTTATTATATAAATAAGGAAATCGTAAGCTGATAATTAATTAAAATTAAAAGAAGGATAAATGGGAGATTTTCGTTGTGAAGCGAATGCAACAAAACATGCACTTAAATTTCTTATTCTATTAATCTCCATTACTTACAGTGAATAGTAGTTAGTTGGAGACTGAAAAATGAACTTATGCCTAAAAGGAAATAAAGTTGAATTAGTACTAGTTTTGATTGTTTTGTGTCTGAGCTCTAACAAGAAACGACTGTAGAGATTATTCGATCGCTACATTTCTTTTCTGATCAGCAATGGCGATCACGAATCTTAAATTTACTCTGGCATTTTTTGATTTTTTTCAAAAAAATTTACTTAACAGCAAATAGGAAGCGGAAGTTATTCAGAAAAGAAAAAAAATTAAATTTTAATTTACTATCTCATTCTATTTCATAGTAATGGATAGCTGAAAACAAGATTTTTTTATCATAATAGAAACGTTATTGTCGATGATTTCGTTTACCATTCATGGGTTGAAGTATTTCTTAAAGTATAAAGGACATTGAATATGTTTTTCGGATTTAGAAGAAATAACAATACTTGCGATGGTAAGTTATTTAAACACGAATGTAATAGTCTTTAGAACATAGAAAAATGGGAATGACTCTTGACTTCGAGTTGATTGACTTGAAATAAAGAAAGTTACATCTCTTCAATCCTTATTGTTTTAAAACTGATTAGTCTTCTTCCATTTTACTCAGACTGTAATCAACAATGGAAGTGAAAGAGAACATATGACAAAAATATATCTCAACAAAATGTTGGAAAACGGCTAAAGAGAAAGAATAAATAAATAAATAAATAAACGAGTTAATCTTATCCTACTGAAGCAGAGATTTACTTGATCGATAGATTAAAATCGATGTTTCAGCTCATTGATGAAGTGCAAAATTAAAAGCTTTTCAGCAATCATGACCAAAAATAAACATGCTAAACTTGCATTTGCTGAATTATTACAATTTATCAGCGGAAAAGGGTATAAAATTATTTTTTCATCATAATTTTTATAGAAAATATCTTTTAAGGAATGGTTTTTAATTTGAAAAACAACTTATTTAATTTCTCGTAATTAATTTTAATTAGCCGTTCGCAAGCTGTGTTTCATAGCCTTAATTATATAAAAGTTGTTTCAGAAAGCTAAAATGGCTTCAGATTAAAAATGATTCCTCAGAGAATAAAGAAAAAGGAATTTTTTAGGTAGTTTTCGAATGATATTAAATAAAAATACCGTTAAAAAGTAATTTATTATAAGTGATACAATTTTTTTATTGGAATTAATTAAATTTCAAAGTAAGAACTGAAAAACAATATTAATTTATTGAAAATACCTATGGTAGAATAAATATTATTTTAATCAAGTGCATATTTGGAACTGAATCTAATCGTTACTGCATAAAAATTATATATTAAGTCAGCAAAATATATAACAAAATAAATGCTTCCTTTTAATAGAAATTCTCTTTGAAACTACTCTTACGGATATTCCCCTGTGCAACACTGTACTCCGTAAATACAGAAAATAAAGCACTCATTTACAGATAGATGCATTTATGTTTTGTTAACAAGTGAAGTTATTATCAGACCACGTAAATATTTTAAAGCAATTGAAACTTCGAAACAACTCAGCGCTATATAGACTTTCTACCTTTAGTTGTGCATTACTATTTAGTCTAACTATTACTATTTTGTACATATTCATCGGAGCTTTAGCAAGAACATTATTTACTGAACTAAATATGGCAGTCGAATCTTCATTTCTTTAAATTGAAACAGCTTAAGATTTATTTCACCGTATATATGTTGGAGTTTCCTTTAAATTATTTCTCACTTGTCGGCTGTAATAATCCAGAAAATGCCTTGATGATGAGGAGACCACAGTTTACTCAGTTGTAAATGCAATGGGTATTATGTGATTTAAAATTATATTACAGGCAACAATTAAATATCGATTTCGTGTAAATTTATTTCGAATAAAGAAGCAAGCATCTCTTCTATCTTTATTGTCGATTACGTTCTTCGAAAAGTTTTGCATGATTCCAATCAGCGTTTCATAAACCTGAAAGTGGAAGAGAGCATGCAACTGAAATATAAACCCAGAAAAGTTACCAAACGGCGAAAAGGGAAGAAAAATAAATAAACGAGTTAAGTTCATATTAATGAAGCAGATATTTCCTTGAAAGACAAAATCGATGATTTAACTCATTAATCAAGTACAAAATTAAAAGCTTTTTAGCAATTACGATTACGGCTAAAAATAAATTTCGAAGATTGCATCTGCTGAAACGTTTGGACTCATTAACGGAATGAAGCTTAAGATTTTCCTGTTTTTTTCATCGCCATTTTTATCGAGAATTCCTTTCAATTAATGTGCCATATTTGAAGAACAACATATTTAATTTCTTGCAATTTATCTTTGTTTTATTTTACCGACGAAAGCTGTGTTGTACGGCATTACTTTGAAATAAGATGAAGGATTTTCTTAATGGAAATAGTTTTTGTAGTAAAAGACATGCTATCTGAAAATAAAAATGACTTCTTTGAAGATATCGAATTAGGGATTTCATTGTGACTAATTTTCAAACGATATTAAATGGAACTAACGGTAGAAAAGTAATTAGATATGTGAGGTAATCTTAGTTGGATAATCAATTTAATTTTCAAATAAGTGCTGTGGACAACTTGAATTTATTAGTTAGATCTAGAATAAAAGAATAAAATACCTATAGAATGACTCAGTATTGAAATATATTTAATAATAATAGAGGAAGAAAGAAATTTATATTTTTATATATAATCTAAGATTGCATTTAGAGTGGCTTTTGATTAAAAATAAGTGTCATTATACAAGTTACGTTATTGTATTCGAATTTCGAGAACAATTTCGAGGATAATAATGTAAATCGAATCAAAATTCCATCTTTAGTAGCATGGAACAATGCATGCTAAACAAAAATGTAAAAAAAGTTAATATTTCGAATATTCAATATTGAAGAATATCTGTTAAACGTATCAAAATAATTCTTTATTAATCAAACAAAAATTATAATAAATTAAATTTTAAAAAGTTCAGATTCTCTTTTTAACATTTTACTATGCGAATCGCTCTTTAAAATATCGCAAATAAGTGACTTCGCTACTGAAATGAGATTTTAGCATTATGAGTGAAAAAATAGATCTATAGGATATGTAAATATGTTGTTATTGAAACATTGCAAAGATTTAACACTAAATAAAATTTTCCTCTTTTGAATTTTTATTGTTATATATGTAAGAAATATTATAAGTTTTTTAAGCGCTGATATTCTGCTCTATATCTAAAGGTTTAGAGATAGAACTGTTCTCTGATTCAAGAATTTAAGTGAAAACCACTCGGAAAGGCAAGAGAATTTACCTAGTTTTATATCCTCGTTTTTAAACCTTTTGACCCAAATGGGCATATATGTCTCGGAGATTAAACTTAATTCCCTATTGGTAAATAAATGCCACTTTACATGAGTTTTTATGTTTTCAGTGTTCTTAAGGAATTAGGGGATAAAATTATGATTAAAGAAACTTGGAAACACTCTCAGATTGCAAATAACTGTCCTATGTTTTTCTGCACGCATTTTGCTCAAGTTTTAATTGGTCTATTTTTTAAATTTTACAGTATGTGAAAGTATATTTATGCCGTACTTTGTGTAAACTAGTTCTTATTGTTCTTATTAAGTAATAATTTAATTAATTTTTAATATCAGTTTAAAAAAATTTTGAATAAATTATTTTTGTGGGATATATTGTCTCAATCGTATTTAACAGCGGGACAATATATCCCATCAGTGATCAAATTACTACAAGATTATTTTTACGAAGCTGTAAAGTTGTTTCCCTGACATTATAATCTTATGGCAGGAAAGAGAGCTTTACAGATGCTGAACTGGAATAATACCAGCCGACTATACGATTGGGACATATTGTCCCAGGAGATTTCCAGAAAATGGGAAAATCGAAAAAGTTTAAACTCATAGTACACTTCTTTTAGTCTGTCAACATGTAATTAGATTAATTTTGATAGTTAAATTTTATTCATTAAGTCGGGTTGAAAGGGTTAACAGTCAATGTAGATATATCCTTCAAATTAAAATGCGTGGTGAATGTGTTTGTTACACATGGATTGCATCAACACAGAGATACTCTTGCAGATGAAGCCATAGAGAACTTCGATACATTTGTTGGATATTTTGTTAAAAATACATAATAAATTGTGAAAATCTTTCACAATATGAGGATTGATTGAGAGTAAAAAAATTCACCAGCATTTTCACTTCTTACTGCTTTTGAGCCGAGTACTTTCTTCCAAAAGTTTCTTTGAGTCCAATTAACGTTTCACAATCTCAGAAAGGAAAGAGAACATGTGACGGAAATATAATTCCAGAAAAAAGTTCGGAAACGACCGGAAAAGAAAGAAAAATAAATAAACGAGTTAATTTTATCTTAATGAAGCAGATATTTCCTTGAGAAACAAAATCGATGATTCAACTCATTAATCAAGCGCAAAATTAAAAGCTTTTTAGCAATTACGACTAAAAATAAATCTCGAAACTTACATCTGCTGAAACGTTGCGACTCATTAACGGAAAGAAGCTTAAGACTCATCTTTTTCATTATTATGTTTAAAGAAAATTTCTTTTAATTAATGATTTATAATTTGAAGAACAACGTCTTTAATTTCTCGTCATTAATTTTTTTGCTTTTATTTTCCATACGTAAGCTGTGTTTTACCGCCTTCCTTACGAATAAGCTAAAAGAATTTTTTAATGGAAATCGTTTTTGCTGTGGAATGTATGCTGTCTCATGTTAAAACGGATTCCTTTTCAAAATGGCGCGGCAGGAATTTTATTGGAAGAAATTTACAAACGATATTGAATGAAACTAACGCTAAAAACTAATTAGATATGCGAGGTAATCTTAATCGGACAATCAATTAAAGTATAAACTAAGAATTGCTAACAACTAAGATCTAAGAAAAAATTATTACTAAGTACTTATTAATTTATTAATAAGACCTAGACCTAGGAAAGAATAATTTCTTCTTCTCTCTCTCTTACAAAAAGCATTACTTTGATATTTCTTAACACTGTGAAATATTTGATAATGCACATGAAAAGAGATTTAATTTTGAATTTCATCTAACCATGCGAGTGAAATTTATCTAAAAGTTAGTTTAAATTTTAAATTTAGTGTCTATTATTGAGTTAGAATTTCCTAATTACAGTATTTGCTTTTATTTTTCAAGCAGAAAAGATTAAATGAAGGTTTTAATAATCAATTAATGCCCGAGTCAAATTTTTTTCAATAATATTTTGTACACTAATATTACACGTCGTAAAATTGTCTGGAAATTTACTAAAAAAATATCCTGACTGAAAAATTTACGTTTTGGAGGACTTCCTACTATTTAGGCATGGAATACAAAATGCATAAACTAACAAAATTTAAAATTATGCAAAATTCCAAACACAAAGTTTTTCTTATAATTGTATTTACGAATATATTTGTTAAACGCAAACAAATTAATTGACAATAACTGAACAAACTTACCCTTTTCTTCTTGACTCTGCAAAAAACTACTTTCGAATTTGACTTGAAAATAAAAAGCCTACACTACCATCTACCAAGCGCTTCATGCGCAGTGACATCGACTGAATATGAAAGAAACGGATACTTAAATATATTTTTTATAAAATATTTTTGAAGAAATAATTCATGTGAGTTTATGATGCATTTTTAGAATCTAAGTCCCTGAAAAGGAACACTAGGCATTAATTGGATAAGCATCAAAATCAAAAGAAACAGCTTATCTTGCAGAATTTAAGTCTAACGGGCAGGATTGTGTTGCCTTATATATGAAATGAATAATTAAATAAAAAAAACTTTGCCAGCACACGATTGCAGTTCTATATAAAAAGGAAAAATGATTAGCCAGACTTGATAATTTTTGCTTTACAGTCTTCGATTGACATGTGATTGCATTCGAGCCAGAAATGCTCTTGAAACGCATGTCCGAACAATGCGTTTTCCTTATGAATGTATTTCTATCCGTATCTTAACTTGCTGGTAAAAATCCTTAATTACATAATAACACTAAATTTAATTTCATCTCTTTTCTTTTCCTTCAAAAATTCAGCTTAACTAATCATACACGCACGTATACCATCGACGAAGCAGTCAGTAGGCTGACTACCTCTTCCTACGGTATATTAAACTCCTAGAGTAAGCTCGCTGACCTTCATATATCTTCAAAATTTCTCGCATCATTTTTGCATTGCAGCAGTGTTTACAATATTTGTTTGAAAATTATAGTGTAATGAGGGGACTTCGGAAGGATACGTCTTTCCGGTTTCTCTGTATCTGAGTGCAATCCAACCGTGAGTTCACGGATGAGAAGGCACCGGATAAATAAGCGGGTTCTCGCTTCCCTGGTGTGTATAGTAACAGTGGGGCTAGGGTCCCTCCACCAGTTATAGTACGAGGGTTGAATTTTTTCGGGTCTTTTTTATCAGTTTTTCTATATGGATTTTAAAGTGCCTTTGAAATGAAAAAAAATAATGTTTTTATAAGTCCCCCCCCGGAAATTGCATTCTTTATTTCTCCCTAGCCACACAGTTTTGTGAATTTTCTTTATTTTGGCTGGTTTCATATTGTAAATTGATACTTTGTAATAATGTAATTGCTCAGGATTATTCTGAGACGTATTTAAATTCCACCTCTGTTTTTGGGTGTAGTATGTGCAATAGTTTGGTGTATTGTTGTGTAAGTTATTGTATAATACGGGCTTATATTTTTATGTTTCTAAACTCACCCAGCTCTTCTTGTCCCTGGAGACAGGGGGGCTGTTCCCTTTCGTGCTAACGGCAGTCTCTCTCTTTTTCTCTGGTTAATTATTATTATCCCCCTCCTTCCTACTAAGGACCTTACACCTTTTCGGTGGGCCAGATCGGTGTGGGCTCCTTTCCTTTCCATTCCTCTGGAAGAGTCGGGCCGTGGCGCCAGTGATGACTACTACGACTCCGCCCTCACTACTCGAGCTATTGCAGCGGCGGTCATTCAGATGATCCGGATGCTAAGGCAGGGAGGGGACCATCCAGTTTTCTGGTATCTGAGTGCAAGCGAAACAGATATTACTCGATATTTTTTCTCTCTGTTTGGCTACCTGATAATTCTTTGTTTGAGTGCAAGAGAAATATATATTACTCGATACATTTTTCTATGAATATTATAATAATAAGTTGCACTATAAATTGTTTTTAAAACTTCATTAAAGAAGCATGGAAATAGAGGGATGAATATTTAATTGAGCAGCCATTGGACAGAAATGGCACACACTTCTTTTATACACATTTCGAGCAAAACTTTCACATTTGATAAATCTTTTTCTCATACATGGGTTTAATTTTTCTGAAAGTCTTAATAGAAGTAACTTATTGTAATTACAAAACACGCATCAATGAGTTTATTCCAAATCTCCCATCGATGCATCTTAAGAATTTAAATACTTAAGTACGTTTCTGTTAACCAGTTTTAGTTTTTCCTTGCCTAAAAAAAGGAAGTATAAGTTGGGAGAAGAATTTTATCGCAACTTAAAGCTTTTAGATAATTTTAACGAAAATTATAAAAAAATAATTAATGTCGCAGTTGTTTTGTTTATTTTGCATAACGCAATTCTCACAAAATTCAGGAGATATTTCAAAATGATTATGAAGCGATATAAAAAGAAGTATTTGATTTGTTTCATTAAACAAGATCATCAGAAAAGCAAACGACAAGATGTAACCATAATAATCTTGCTTTTTTTTAAAAAAATCAAATGATTCTTTTTTTATCGTTTCATATTCATTTTGAAATATCACTTAATATATATCACTTAATATTTGAGAAGCAGTGTATAATTCTAATTACAAGATAATCATAATTTTCTACTAATAGAATATTTCATATCTATGCGATAATTATATAAAAAGATTATAATTTTATGAAAATATTTATTTTATCAAAACTCTATAGGTAGATTAAATTTATATTTGTGACAAAAGTACATAAAATTTTAAATATAGAAATGCTCATTTCTACATGTTTATCAACTGCAAAAAATTTTGAATTCATTCTGGTATAATAATGAAAATACAGTTTAGTAAATACTGCTGTTCTTAAAAATAGGTTTATTCTGTCCTGACGTAACAAATAAACCTTTTCTTAGTAATCGTTGCTACGTTTAAAGAATGTGTCATTCATTTTGAATTACAAAATAAACCAACATTTATTATACTCGCAAAATTCGAAACGCATAAAAGTAATTTGTCTTCGTACTAGAGAAAATCAAAAACATATATTACGTTCTAAGTGCTTAATATAATAAAATTTTGTAATAAGATATCAAATTAATTTTAATTTATCGTTCATATAAAGTTTTTTGATATCATCAGTGAAGTTTTCGCTCATGTCCCATTCTAACTCAAAGGTGTAGGAAGTCTCTGCAAAGGTAAATGATTAGCAGCGTTTTATTTCGGATCAAAAAACATTTTGGAACAAGTCATATAACTCTAAATGATAAAAAGGTTTCTATCTATTCGTTCAGACTTGCCTCAGAAACCGAAGAATTTTGAAAATAAGTAATGCTTAAGTGACAGAACAACATAAAACAGTTAGAAACAAAATTATTTATATACTGATATTTATTACAGGAGTGCTAAAACTTGAATAGTCATCATTCGTAAATAATGAAGAAAGTTTAGATTCCGTGGTCAGTTATGACCACATTTTCTATGTGTTACGAGACCTTGATTTTGTTGATGGTGTTGGGTTAGAGCAAGTTCAAACAAAAAAAAGTGCATATTACATTTTGATTTTAAAACACTAGATTTCAGTTCGGAATAAATGCAAATTGTAATTTTTTAAATTCACTACTTTCATTGAACTGTTTCGAATGTAGAGAAAGATCGAAGATGCGTATTGGGAAATTATTTCCTGTCGCTTTGTGCATAGTTATTACAATATACGAGGACCGCTTTTTCAACCTCCGATGGGCCATAAATAATAAGAGTAGAGAACAAAATGAAAATATTACCAAAAGTTATGTTCAAACATGGTTACTTTTACATAATCAACGTGAAGATTCAAACATTTATCATATCGATGGACCAGGTTTTCGATCCCCTCTTCGAAGAACGTTGCCACCAGTGATGTGAGATGGGTCTTAAAGTTGCTTTGAATCTTCTCATTTTTCTGGAAGCGTTTTCCTCCTAGCCAGGTATTCAATTCAGGGAAGAGATGGAAATCACTCGTCGCTAAATCGTGGCTATACGCCGGGTGATCAGACAGTCCTATTTAAACTGTTACAGAAGCTGCTGGGTTACAACAGCTCTTTGAGGGAGGGTGTTGCCATGAATGAGGATATCTCCAGAAGTCAGAATGGCTCTTCGCAGTCTCGTAAAGTCTGACAAAAAACAGCTGCATTGATCGTTTCCCACAAACCAACCTTCTGCTTGAAGAAAGTGAATAAAACTACGTAACTCGCACTTGGTGGGAGCATCAATTCTACCAGCCATGTTTATGTGCCAACAGCTTAGTTCAAACTTGCCAGCTGGCGTCGGCGGTTGTTGAGGTTATAGTTAGAGACATGTGCAGTCGTCGTGACCACTTACCGCTCATCCCCACCTCCTACCACTTATTTGCCTGTTTAGCGGATGGATAGGAGGTTGAAAGACAACGGCCCTCGTATTAATACTTATATATAGGTGTAATAACTTGTATTAATACAAGACACCACTATGTTCCTCAATACGCATACAGAACGCCGCCCCATGTCCCCGCACCTGAAGCCATTACAGCGACCGAAAAACAATACGCATACAAGACAACCAGATCCGTATGGTCGCTTTGATAATTTCATTCAAGATAATCTACTCCAACGCTGATTTCATCAAAGATTATATATAGTTACCATCATCTCATGCAGGATTATCCACCCATAAAATGTCAGTGACAGTAAAAAAATATGAATTCTGTTGCTAATACCCGCCCTCCTTACGAGCAGAAAGAATTTACCAAGTTACAGACACTTTTTCTCTGAAAAATATTATCTGTGAATTCTTATTCTCGGAGCTGTCATCTCCAGTTGGTTAATTCCATCGCCTTAGTTAATTGAAAAGCATTTATTTAAAAAATAAGTGTTCAAATTTATATTATGAGGATTACTTTGCTTTTACTGGTCTGAAATTTAATGGAACTTTTCTGATGTGTCACTGAAAACAGATTCGTTCTTCTGCCTTTCTTTTAAGCAATACGGAAAATTAAGAACTGTATTTTTACCTATAAATAATTGCAGTTTGGTTTGTCATTTTTTAAAAATACTCTTATTCTTGTATCAAACTTCATAGCTGCCGAAGTACATAACTATGTACTTACACCAATGATTCCGCACTTATATACGAATATCCGCACTTGCGACTACAAAAAGCGAATTTCAACTTTCAAAATAAAACGCAATTTGAGGTTGTATTTTTGCATACCTTACGTAAAATAGAGTATATTTTAAGTATCCTTCTTATTATATATTATGACAAAGCGTACATAGAATAATTATCTCTGTTTTATGTGTAATTCTTATAACCCGTTTGATTAGCCTTACAGTTTGTGTGCGTATGTGAGAGATACGCTAGAGAAAGAATTTCGCTTTATACCTTTTTACCAGAAGGCCCTACGAAAACGTGACCTTCGCTATTCTTCCAGCTCCTTTCGATGAACTATTAATCATCGTTTTGAATTCGAGGCGTAAATAAGACTTTGCGAATCTGCTATTTGTATCTCAGAGATACGTGTGACTAGAAATGAAATGAATACAAAACTGACTTCTTGCTTTTTATAACTAAATTTCAATTTATATTTTACTTCGATACTGTCTTTACAGTTTTAAACTAAAAATAAAAATAGTTCAGTTGAAAAATTGGCATTTCCATTTATTTGGTTTTGAAGTCATTCAGCTAACTCGTTAGTCATTTTATATCGCTTTTATGTTTTATGTTCACATAGTTTCCATCCCTTTTTAATTAAAAAATGTTTAAAATAACTCTACTTATTAACCTTTATCCAATTAAACCTAATTTTAATAATTACCATGTAAAAAATTCATTTTTTCCACTAGCGTATCTATGCACTCGACATTTGATGTTGGTACAGAGGGTGCGCCTGCTGGATGGTTAAAAATAGTGTTAGAAACATAAGTCCGAGGAACCTGTTCGACATACGATTTATCATTTGAAGCGGAACTCGGTCGTAAGTCGAGGAGGATCTGAAATTTATTTACGATCTGGGAAGATTAAATTAACTAGCTTAATGAGCCCTTTTAAAGCTATATGAGGGTGATAACAGGCTGGACCTCGTGAGACGAGTATAGATAACAAGGACGAAACCTGAGGCGGCGCTTCATCTGCAAATTTCCACATCATAGCAAATCATTTTATCCAGACTGATTTAACGTGCATCAATCTTTAATACACGATGGGTCTTTGGTGGAATAGAGTTTGGATGGAGCTCATTGAAAACAAGCTTCCTTTTTGTAACATGACTTTGCGAGACATTGAATATTTTCGATTTTTATTTAAAATACGAAGTTCTATATTAAAGTTATTGAATTTATTTTATCCTAATCGGTAAAAACTTTAGTTTATAATGATTGTAAGCATTTAATATTATAAAATTAAGATTTAGATCGTAATTTCAATGTATAGCTAATTCGTTTATTAGCAGCACACACGTAATACATTTCTAAAGTATGATGTTACATTTAAATTATATTTTCATATATCTTCTGTACAAAAATACAAACTCTTACTTGATTAAATCGAATATATCTTTATTAAGACGAATCAACAATCTTTAATCAAAGCAAAGGGAAATGATTCGAATTTAATCCTAATTTAATTTTGCCTGGAACGCTACAATTCTTTATGTCGCCAGAAGAATTTACTTAACTCTATCCAAGTGTAAAATTCGTTACCCTTTGATATAAATCCTGCTTCAGAAATCCCAAAGCGAACTGAATCTTTAAATGACCCAGAAGAATTCTAAGGTGGCGGAATAGCAGAAACAAGTCCTACTTTCTCAAGAATAAACAGTCCTCTTCTGAGAGTGAATAATTCTTTTCCCGTAGCACCACATTCGCGCACCACGCGGAAATTAAGAATCCATAATAAAGTAGGTTGAAGCTTCTTTCCTTCTTTAGTCTACTACATTGAACTTGAAGCAGAAAACTGCAGACTCTGTAGCTGATTTCTAATAACCTAGACTCAATTATTTAAGCATAATACTTCTTCTTGGCCATTACTTGGATAAAAAGGACGAATTAGTGGTCTTTGGATGGCGGAGACCAATGCAATGGGAAGCATTTAGGAAGCGCTTTTACTCCGCTAATTGATTGGCCACTGCATGCACAAGCTAGCGAATGATTGGCCCAAGGCCAGACGGCCGTGTCTTCATCAGTTGTATGCAGCGAATTTTCTTGAGCAAGTTCAAACATTCTGGATCGTTAATCAAGGCAGCGCATTTGGAGATCTCAAGGAGACATTATTTATTACGCTTCCAATGTCTGAATGGGGCCTCTTCGATCTACTCAATCCACGCTTCAATGCCAAATTAACTAGATATTGACTTCGAAAAAAAGCAAAGGAAACTTTTCCAGTGAAGTGCGGGATATGTTTGCTTGCAGGAAAATATATTCTTTCAGGGAAATATGCACTTTGCAGATAGAGAGTGTGGATTTGAAAAGAAACTAGTAAATTGATGTTGGATTATCAGGGAAAAATTATCTTGACTGATGTTTATTCACTAGAGCGCAGCGAAGAGGGAAAAAGTAAAGCAGTTTAATTTTTAATTGAGTCTGCGATGCAAGAATGGAGGAGTGATTAATTGGGCCAACCAATTTTTAAAGTGTTTATTTTTCGAGAATCTTATGGGGAATTTGGGGTAATTGATTTAATTTCGTCTTAAATGAAATCTTCTTGTTTATATGCGTTAAACTTATCAAGAACTCGCTGAAATTTATTGGTTCTCTTTGCAACAGTTGCATTAATTAATGGAAGAGTATAATTAAGTGCACAGTTTAAAAGTATTTACGTTTCCGTAAATATTGCTTGAAAATTAAATGTTACATTTAATGCTAAAGTTGTACGAAATGTTTTGTCCAAGACAGTTATCGCAAAAATTCAGGATGTTTAAAAACTCATGCTGGAAATTTTAAGGGGTAATGAAACTCATCTAAGTAAACACAAATAACCAATCAATGCATGGTTGTAGTTCAAGCAGTGAAGTGATAGAGGTCATTTTCTAGTCGGGGAGGTCCTATCAAGTAGTCTGTTTGTCATTGCCAGAGTTTATCTTGTGGGGCCATATGAAAAGTCTTGGCTATGATGACAGTCTTCTTGATTAGGATCTTGTTACCAGGATTTCTGTAGGTGCAGCTGCGTTATGGGGAATAAATAGTGTTTTCGCCAATCACTTCGTTGAAGGTGTGAAGACTGTGTCAATATTGACTATCGCAATTTCGAGCAGTATCGCCATTTTTTTTCTGTACGCCATTGATTGTCGTTCAGACTTTTTTGTCTTTTCTGTCAATCTTCTGCTTCATCATTTCATAATGCAGTAACTACCGTCCCTCGTACTTCACCGCCTGGTTGAAGACCACACATTTTATGGTAATTTTTGCTTGTTCTGATGTGTTCTATTACCCTTGAATAATTTATGTCACGATATTCGTAACACCCTGCTTAAATAAATTCATTTTCATTTGATTTATCGATCATTTACGTAAAATCTAGCCAAAAATAGGAATCGTGATCAAGTTTTGCATAATCTGTCTTGATTCACCTGCAGGTCAATGGTGGTCTGTTGACAGAATCACAATTTCGGGATAGGAAAGTTCTATATTTTCTAATATAGCATTTGTAGGAGGAAAAAATTCTGCTTGTAAAGCATCTGGGGTGATTCTAATGCCATTTGGTCTAGCATATACAATCACATCTACTATTCAAATACTCGTAATACAGGAGAAGTGTGACACCTTCTCTTGTTCAAAGTGAAATGTATCACATAGATAGCGTATGCGGTAGAAGTCTAGCTCCTGTATATGGGAGTAGATTGAATTCCTGATGAACTTTAAAAGGAACTACCCCATTTGTTCCTCTTGGAGTGAAAAGCTAGAAAATTTCCATTCAATTTTTCATTCATTCATTCAATCCCAAGAGAGGTTTTCATTCAATCTCAACCTTTGGTTTTAGACCATTATTTGCCACTCCTGGAGGAGAAAACTCTAGAGCAAAGGAGGTCATCAGGCTTAAAACAGTGATAGAAAAGGAGGCAAAGTTAATAAAACAGACATCAAATAGGACAAAAGTTTCAATAATTTTACAAAGTGAACTGGAAAATTTTGTTCTGAAATATATAAATAGTAACAGGGTTGTAAAGAATATACAAAAATGTGATAACAAAAACAAATTTCAGGAGAAAAAACAGTTTATAACAAATAGTTTCAATTAACGATATGACTTTCTAAAGAAAAAAAATGGATTTTACAGGAACTTCAACAGTGACAAAAGGCACAAAACTTTTGTAGCAAGATATCAAAAAAAAGCACAGCAAATACACAACGTTACAAAACAAAAGCAAAGTCTACTCATAACAACAAATGTTAGATGTAATAAAAATTAAGTACCAAAACATAAAATTTAATAAACAAAGGTTAAAAACACGTAGGATTTAAAAAAATATATAAAACATTATATAAATAATCCTCATGTCGATAAATGCAAGCAAACTTTTAATCATAGATTGGAATAAATAAAAAAACGAATTTATGAAAATGATTATTTAAAGAAAATAAGAACATAAGTTACATGAAATATTCCTAATCTGATATTCGAAAGAAAAACTATCATTATTTCCATAAGTTTTAGCGAAATCTAGCAGGAAAACTTCCAGCAGCTAGCCCTGCCACAACGAGTAAATTTTGACTAAAGCGCACATCGGTCACTTAGTTTTGAATAATGCTGGTAGAAATCATCAGAAAGAGGTTAAGATAATGATCATCTTCCTCTGATTCAAGCTCGTGAACTATCCTTTATTCTACTAGGTTGTAGGAAAATCTCACTTAAATGTTCAGCGGCTAAAATGTTCTGACTATAAAGAAGTTTGTAAGAAGCTGCTTAAAATTTTTTTAAACAAAAATTTTATTTACAACAGAATATTTTAAAAATAATTCTTAGATTGAGATTTAAAGAAGAAGTAATCAGCAACAGCGCGATGTGATGGTTAAGGTTAACAGCTGAAATTGAAAAATATACAAACGAAAGCCGGAAAATATACATGGTTGATGGCAAGCCACCACAAGTCCGCTGGTAGGCTCATCATACACTGCTGGACAATTGCTAAGGACGCATCAGAAATTACAAAGTAGCATACCATTAAGCGGGGATAGAGGACCAGCTAAATGATATATTTTTGCTACACTGTTCGGACATTAGAATAAAGACAGTTTATTGTTCTGAAAAATACAGAGCATCTGAAAGGAA
The DNA here is from genome assembly GCA_013235015.1 of Araneus ventricosus. NCBI lineage: Eukaryota > Metazoa > Arthropoda > Arachnida > Araneae > Araneidae > Araneus > Araneus ventricosus. Next base: position 1,438,121 of record BGPR01000089.1, on the reverse strand, counting down.
AAAATGTGTCCACTTGATGCTGTTGTGTACGGAGAAATGGAAAAATGCATATGAACGAGAGCAGGTGTCAGTACAGGATATGCCCACCGTGGAGTGCAATGCAACTTTCCACATGTCGTGTCATGCTTTGCATAACATTATCTAGTACCTGTTAAGGCAATTTATCTCACTCCTGTGTCAGTCTAAGGATGAGAATGTTCTTGTTTGTTGGAAGATATTCCCGTAAAACTTTCACTTGGAACAACAACTCTTCACATGTGTAAAATCCTTTAAATCTCTTATCATCGCTATCACGTGACGAACAGGCATGGAAAAGAATATTTACATACTCACACCTCTTCTTACTGCATCCCGAGCTTATTCTAATTTTCCATATTTTGCTTTCTTTCATTTTGTGGTTATTATGGATGATAGTGTCATCCGTCCTTAGCAATTGTCCAGCAGTGTATGTATCGTCCATAAGGAATAGGAGAATTGGTGCTGTACAATCAAAACTAATTTCGAAAGAGGTAGTACAATGCAAAATCCGAATCCTTAAGCACATGATTCGGAAGACTTAAGCTGCTTTGCCTCCCAAACAAGAGAGAGAAGAGCGAAAAAACCTTGACAAAAACAGAAAACCGATTCGGACATCGAATTGAGATTAATTACTCCAGGAGGTAGGATGCGAAGACCGCAGCTTTTAATCGTTATAAATGAAGTTTTTAGCCGGAATGCAATGGAGGGGCTTTGCTTCTAATATGATTACCCCATCCAAAGATTCGGAACGAAACACCTTTTAAAGGAAAAAGATTAGCGGTAATGAATTTTGCCCTTCATTTGAGAGGAGTTTTTTCTACCTTAGAAATATATTGGGAAATATTTGTGTCGGAATAACGAAGAAAATACGTTCTTAAAACTTTCTCATCTAACTGATTGTAATTTTTTCTCTGTTTTAATTGATACCTGGTATTAAAAAAGAAACGAATAAGTGGTGAAAACTGTAAATAATTAAAATGGAATAGATTAAGAGCCTGGGAATATATTTTTTACTGTCACCTGTGCAAATTTCATATTGGTTAGGGAATGAGGTTAGAAATGTTTGTCTATAGTTAGAAATATTTGTTTATATATATATATATATATATATAATTATGTTGGATGAAGACAGGTACATTCAATTTTGTAAATGCGATTTGTTAGGTTTGTTTCTGAAAGATGTCGTGGAAAATTAAGTAAAACTTGCAACTGAAATACTGAAATTTTGAGTTTATGGGTGAAACTAATTTTTTGGAGATTGGAAATTTATTTTTTGTTTCTGAAATTTGGGATTTACCAAATAATACATATGAGAAAGATTTTAATTAATTTGAAGATTTGCTTCTGGATATGAGATGTACATATATTAGAACATTTTATTAAAATCGGAAAAAACAATAAAATTAGACGAAAAACTCTTTTGATGGTGGTAAACAGATGGAAAATTTTCTAAGGCAAATTTTGAATTGATGATTTCGATGGTAAACACTTGATAAAAGTTTCACATTATGATAGATTGTTAAAATTATCAGATGAGTGTGAACAGTATAGTGAGCAATTTCATAATCTAAGTATGTGTCCACCAATCCATGTTGTCATGATAGCTTGGTATTTACTACGAATGATTTTTAGATTAATTGTTTGAAGATTCTTTTTCCTATCATATAATGTTTTTGATCGTTGTCGCAGAAAATTCTTATGTTAATAAAATATTCTGTTTCATAGAAAATTTCTGAAAATGCGGAAATATAATCTACAGAAAAATACGTTGAAGAAATCTTCAGTAGTCCAATAACATTCTTACGAAAAGTCAGTTCATACTTTGGCTAAATTAGCTTCCAGCTTTTAAGCTATACTTTTTGTTAAGCTATATGAAGACAGTCCTCGCAACTTTGAACAGTGGTCAGATGACGAGCACACCACTCTAGCCGGCTCTCATATTTTGAATTTCCATACCACACAAACGGATTAAATGTCAACCAGACCTATGCACGCAGCGAATCATCATTAGAATCGTTTCTCGAACGTGTCAACGTTTCGAAGTCAAATCTCCGCTAGCAATGGATCTTACGAGAAATCGGAAGTTAAATGATTACATTTGAAAAATATCAGGTATAAATTTTCTTGGATTTTCAAATTATATGAACAATTTATTTTTATTTAGAGTTAAAACGAAAACTGTATTTGAATTCTTCTTAATACCAATTGACATGATTTAATATCGTGAGTTACCATGAAACAAGGTTACTTTGCAACGATTTTCATCCCTTCAGAAGGAATTTCGAGATTTGTTACATGTATTTATCTAAAAAAGGCTTTTCTGGTTGTTTCCGCGTTGGGTGATTACTAGAGAAGCATTTTTTAGCAAAATTTGAATCATATAGTAATTTAATAATGAATTATCATTTTTACAATTTTTGGCGCGAAGTTTGTTAAGGTGGGGATTTTTTGCACTTTTTAAAGTATCAATGAATTCTTATTTCTTAAGAAGTGAGGATTTTCATCTCTCATCGCCTCTTCATCATCGTTATCATTACCACTAGTCGTAATCAATGTCATTTTAGATAATGATCCGAAAGTGGAATACATTTTCGGTTGCGCTACTCAAGCGAACAGTAATAAAAGTTAGAGAGCCCTGCGTACAATTGCTGATAATTATTATAGATAAAGAATTTTATGGAATTTTCATTTGTTAAAATTCAATTTTGGGAATTTTAATCAGTTATCTAAAAAATTATAACTAACTGTGAGTGGTTTATTTAATTGCAAAACTTAATGAGATATCAAATAATATTGAAATGAATGTGATTGTGAATGACCAATTTAATTTTATTTTATTATAAATTAAACACAAAAATAGTTTACTTTAAAATGAAATAAAATAAAATTGGTAAAATTATGACAGAAAAGACTAAAATTTTCTTCTGATTCTATAACAATATTTATTTCTGTGGTCCTGTTTCCTCTTTATATGATATTTTCCCATTCATAAATATATGAATTCCATGATTAAAAGTTAGATTTGCTAATAATATTTCTTTGTAACTTGCTTTGATATTCAGCGTATCAGCCAGTGAAAAAATTACTTATATTAATTTGATCAGTCAGTATTTCCATAACTATTTTATTGCTAATATGGCAGGAACTAAAATAATTCAAAAAATCAAAGTGAAAAAGAGGAAATGAAATTAAAAATAATTCTTCATCTTTTATTACTAATATTCTACAAGACATGCATAAAAACCACGTTTGACATACATAATTTCAATATACTTATAGACTACTTTATAGTTAAAAATTATTCCTTTGTTTTATTAAACGACATAGCTTTAAATGACTTATCAATATGCCCTAATAAATTTAAAACTATATAATTAAAAAAAAACAGAAAAGAAGGATGCATTGCTTTCTGTGAAAAGAAGTGAACATAAGAAACGTGCATGATATCATTAATTAGTCCTTGAAATAACTGTAATAAAAACTTTTATTCTCAGTAGCCAAACCTGGGATTTTTCCAATCCGTCTTGACTCGTTGCCAAACGAATAATGTTCTTTCGATATGAGATATTCATAACAAATAACAAATATAAAACTAAAAATGATTTCCTAATAAAATATATCTAGCAAAATAACGAGGTAATGTTATATAATTCATTACCCTGATAAATATTACATTTACTTTGTTTAAATTTGTGTCAGAATTCTTTTCTACCTTCATTTTAACTAGATAAATTAAACAGATTACCTTTCTGACAGTCTTATTTGCCGAATTGTGTTGGACAGGTTATTTGTTGACGTCCAAAACTGTAAATGAGGACCTTGAGTTGTTAATTTGATTGCTGGTTTAGTGTGGTTTTGAAATGGATACGTCAACATTTGTAAGCAATTTGGGCACATATTGAAGAAAAGATTAATTGAGATGATTTCTGCATAACAGCAAAAAGATATTATTTCAATTTTATCTCATATTCACGTAAAAAATATTTTCACGTTCAAGAAAACAAAAAGAACTTGAAAAATACATATCGGTATTTTGTAGCTCTCATGCGACTAAACAAAAATAAACATTAGAATTTTCCATTTATTATTATTATTTTCTCATTCTTTTGATAGAGACTATTTGTATTACTCTATTTAACATTTTGTGCGAATATCATTCTATAGTTCTGACGTGGATAAGTTTTCATTTCTTCTTATTTCTTTTATAAGACGTATGTTAAAAAAACGTGAACTAACAGTGTCCTCAGGACAATAAATTGCCTTTCACAAGATAATTTTTAGATTGGAATATATGCGAGGTAATAGGAAACTGTTATTGTCTGTTTATATTTTTGGCTTATAAATGTTATGGAACGTAAGAGAAAAGTCCGTTAATTCATGAAAAAATCGTAATGAACTTAGTTATAAACACTTACATATCCATATAGACACAATACGCTGATAGATGTAGGACAGAGTACATATATTTATATTTTTTTACATATTATCATCGTTTTAAAAACGTTTCTTAAATCAAGGCTACTTCTTCAAATTTTCACGTATAAAGTAAGGGAGGTATTGTCTTTCTCTCTTGATCTGAGTCTCGTTCATGAATAGTTCATGTTCCTTAAGTGTCATTTATTTGTAGCTAATTCAAATTCTACATTACTTTTGGATGATCTTTATTAAGCACGTAATAGAGATTTTTCTCAATGCATTCTTTCTCATCCAACAGCCGAGAAAGCGTGGTTTAAGATAGTCTAACGTTGCTATCTACGTTTTTGGGGTCTTAAAGTCGTGGATCCAAAACACGGTTCCACCAAAATTACGCAGTGTATAACAATGTGACATGCACTAAAATCGTAGGAGTAAGTGTCCTTCCGCTGGTGAAGAACGGGTGCGGTTTCAGGTGTCATAATCAAGTCTCTTCATCTAACCCTGATTCAAAGTTTCCAAAGTCCATCCCCAAAAAGTTTCAAAAGGGTGATATAACCTAAATAAACTAAGATTGTTTAGAAAATATCCTTCTGAAGAATTAAAGATAAAATTGGTCAACAGGTCACAAAATGAGTACTAATATTCCTGTAGGTGTATACAAAATTTAAAAAAATGATTCATCATTTGCAAATACTACTTAATAATTTTGTATCGAACCTCTCATAGCGTATCAGCAGTAGCCTACACACTTTTCATTGTGTTTCTTCAGGTTGTTACTCAACGCGAAGTTGCATGCAGTGTTCATCTGGGGGTATTAGATAACATGGCCAAACTTCATCGAAAATACATTCATTCTTCCCTGAGGTTCCATTAATTTATGGGCAAGTGAATAGCTTTTTGGCGCCACGAACAAAGTGTATGAATTCACCTGTCAGCTGTCTTTTTCACTCATTAATTTTAATTCATCATGTCATTGAATGTAATTATCTTTTGTTGTTCAATGATGATGATCAATGCTTTGCTTAATTAAAGTAAAGAGTTGAACAGAGAAAAGAAATATCACGTTTGAAGCTTTCCAATGTTCTTTTTTTGTTAATTTTTGTCCCGAAAGAAGGTTCTGCTTCTTCCCCTGTGGGTAACGCTTTGTGTTAAAGAGTTGTTGGCTAATAGCCAAGCTCTATTTTATCGAAGTGGGAAACGATTTTCAATAGAATCTTGTGGTAAAACGTAGATGCAGTTGTTTGAAAAGTTTTACAGGAAGATATTGTGTTTCTGACACGACTGTTCTGGATGGAAACGTTTGATATTGAAGCTGATGTAGGATGAAATATTACTTGGTTAATCGAATCCATATCTCTGTTAAATAAAAAATAATTCCGATTAAAAAAAAGTTGTTGTTTCTAAGCAATATGGAAACAGCATAAAAGACAGCAAATTAAGAAAAAATATAAGATTTACGCCATTTTGAATCTCATCTTCTTATATTTTCCATCTGTTTGAAAGTTTATGAGTTGAATATTAATTTACGAACTTAGTTTATGAAAAATTAATAATTTCAAATGATTTTTTCGGTAAAATAGTGCTATTCTGGAAAAGAAGCCATCATTTCCGATAATCGCAGCATTAAAATAAAAATTCCTCCAAATCCTTCTTTATTTATGCCCAATAATGTGTTTGTAATCGTGGAATAGATATTTGTACTCCATAGTAAATTCACCATATTTAACTGTCTAAGAGGTCTTCTCAAAAATGATCTTCAGTTTTAAAAAAAGAACCGAAGAAACCAGTTTCGCTTCAGGAGCACGAAATAACTGTTTCTCGTAGCAGCTAATCAAATGAAAATTTTTCATTTCTTAATCATATAACCTTGAAAATTATAATTCTAACTCGGATAATCGCGATCATGAGGTACAATATTAAACCAATTAAGCAAAGGATGTACAGAATACGGAAACACGAGTTTCCGTAATCCTATATCCTTTGCCGAACGGAAACAGTATGGGAATATCTCTATCTAACTTCCAATCGACTAAAGATATCAATTTTCATCGTATGAAAAGATAGTTCGACAGTATTTTATTTTCTAATCTATTTTGTAATCTATTAATTAAAATTTAAATTTAGTTATAATTTTTGTTTATTTTGCCAGTATTTTTCTTAATTTTTCTGAATGTTGACATATATGTCGTGTGCTCTTGATTTTTGACACTGTGTTTTTATTTTTTTATCATGTTTGCTTTGTGAATGTTTCCTGCCGGTTTTCATGCGCCGTACACCATTTTGGGCATGTAGGTGAAGCCAGTAAGGGTTAAATTAAAATTACTATACTATATTACAATGAACATTAATTTGTTATATGACTAAAAAAGAATACTCTATGGAAAAATAATTATTATAAAGAATTATTTTAAAATGCAGCAGCATTATCAATTTCTTTTTTACAGAGTTATGTAAAATAGATTGAAAAAAGAAGTTTCACTTAGTGCTATAATGCATCAGCTTTTGGTCTTTTCAAAAATTAATTCTGAAAATGTTTCGAATATCGTAATAATATTCGGTAAATATCGCGATATATTACATTCTTTTGTGTTAAATAGCTATGGCGGCTGAAAAATGAATCCATGAAAGATATAAGCTTCCGTGACGTTTTTTAAGCAGATAGGCAGTTTTTTCTGCTTCCTTTTGGGACTTGACTATCTTTTGTTCTAAATAAATAACGATGATTTTTCTGTACTGTTATTGTTTTTATGTTAATACGAAATCTGCAAATAAATATATTTACCCTCTCTCTAATAATACATGCATTTTAAACATTTAAATTGATAACAAAAATTGTAACCCTATTTTAGAGATTAATCTCGTATATTAAAATGATTTCCTAATTTAACATTAATAGAAGTGTAATCATTGCAGGAGTACTTTCATTTTTTTCAACTGAAAATATATTTATAATTAATTGAGTAAAATTTCATTTGATTTTTGTATTATAAACTTTCATCTCTACTAATAATAAAGGAGAATGTGTGTGTCTGTGTGTTGGTCCTCTGCAGGGCAGACCGCTGGATCTAGAGCTACGAGATTTGGCACAAATATACTTTGAAGAGTGGGAATGTGCACCTCGGAGCACTCTTTTTGAAATTTTAATTAATTAAAAATTAAACAAAATTTTGGCGTTTTTTCTTAATAACTTCTGAAAATATTACAGCACAAAAATTATTTTCAAGCCATCTGAAAGTGCAAAAAATTACCTTTTCAATGATATGGATTAAGTTGCTGTACAATGTTTTTCTAATTTTAATAACCTTTTAAAATATTTTTGGGCATAATTTACAACAATACTTTTCATTGCTACAACGCAATTTAAACCGTTTTCATTGTTTAAAAAATATTTAATTGCGTATTTCACTTTCATTGTTAAAAGCTGAGTTAATTTCCTAATACATTTTGCTTTCATATTTCATTTAATCAAATGTTTTGTGGAATCTTCAAACCAAGCTCATTGACTTATTAGGTATAGGAAGAAATATCTGCTTTTAAGCTGAATGATTATGGCTGCTATGTTTTTCATTCTTTTTTCAGCATGTTTTAATTCAGCAAGCATGCCGTTGGCCATAAAATGTGTTGCGCCATTTTAATGTTGAAATCAGATGCATATATTGCAAGAGAATTAAGAAAGTGAAGATGGCGCTGACAACTTGCAATTAGATAGTATATGACATGGTTAGTTATTTGACTCCATTAGGGACATTTATGTAAACAATGAACAGAACAGATGCAAGGCTATTGAAAGAACATGAGTTAAATATCTACAAGGATCTCCTTACGTTGTTAAGGGAACCATGAATATAAAATGATGCAAGATTCAATTGAAATTAAATTTCCGGCAAACAAGCTGTTCGCCGATAAGGCTGCTAGTTAATAATAATCGTCATTATTCGTTATTAACAAAAGTTTTATTGCATTTTATATTATCATCGGTAAATAATAAGTACCATTTGCAAAAAATGACATATTTCTTAAAAATGTTTTTTTACTTTAAAAGAAATGAAAGATTTATGAATTTGAAAACATGTTGACAATAAGAATAGTATTTTTTCTGTATGTAATCATTAGTTATCGTAGCTGAATTGGAATTTCTAGATGTTTTTATAAATATTCATTGTTCCGAATCGGTCTTCGAGATATAAACAGTATTTATTCACGAATTAGTTTGATTTCATAAATGATTTTTAAGCAACTGTTTTTTCATTTCATTTTATGTGACTAAGAACAGAAAAAAGTCTGTTTAATGTTTCATTTATATTCACGTAAGAACAACAATAAATGTGAACAAAAAACATAACTGCTTTCCAAATCAAATTAATGTCAGTGTTGTTTATGAAAATAGTTGTTTTTCAAAATCTCCAGAATAAAAAAATTAATAATGAACACTTTTTAAAAAAAATTATCCTTTATCCTTTAAGCAACAGGAATGCATAAAATCCTTCTTATAAAGAAGTTGAAAGAAAAAAGAGCTATAATAACACATCCAAAGAAAAAAAAACACTTTCCACATGCCCATTATGTCTTAGCCACACGATAAATTTTTGCCAATTAGCCATTCAAATGAGCCACCAAGTTTCTGAAAAAAGACGCCAAAAGAAGAGCAATGCATGGCAGCTCATCAAAAACCCACCAACAATGGAAAGAAAAGCAAATATCGCCAACCGAAAAAACCCTGCCAATTTATCAATACTTTATATACGTTGTCAGTGGCACCCGTTACTTTTATTACGTAGATTTTGGCTTTTTATTGTGGCGAAGTGTGTAATGCTGAGTTGTTTTTCTTCTACCCTAGGGTGTGCCTTTCTCACCTATTGTGCCCGAGACAGCGCCCTGAAGGCCCAGTCCGCCCTACATGAGCAGAAGACTCTTCCAGGGGTAAGTGGGGTGTCTTTTGCAATTATTATCTTCTGCCGGAAGAAAAGAGCTCACGAACCACAGTGATGCTCAAGTGTGTTTGCTGAAAGATCAACGGTCTTGATGTCAGGAATATTTTTTAAAGTTTTTCTTACACTAGAAATATTTAAGGTAAAGTTTTTTGAAAAATAAAAAGAGTTTCTAGAAGGGAAAAAAGACTTTACCTGAGCGACTGCATTTACTACATTAGTCTTTATGTATTTTATTTTTGAAAAACAGGATTATATATATATATATATGATAGGAACAGTATTAAGTGAATTATTATATTTTTCACATGGCTGTCACATAGATATTTTATATATAACTTCTTGCAGAAACAATAAATTGTTGTAAATAACTAAATTAACATCTGTAGCTGTTTATGTTCAGAGCAAAAGTATATTTGACCCTTCTATAACATTGTTAGTTCTTACGTGCCACATATAAGAAGAGAGTTAAGTTAAGAGAATCTACCACGCTCAGCGTTATCAAAAGACAGTGAGTAAAAATGGTAGATATTTTAATCTCACTAGGTCTAGCATATGTACCCAATTCCTTGAGTCAAGTACTCATCATATACCGGAAATGTAGCATTTTCTGTTGGTCAAAGTGACCTTGAAGAATTTAGATATTATCTGAGGTAAAAATCTGACTTACCTCCAATATATGAGGGCAATTTGACTTCCTGGAAGATTTTCAGGTGAAACTGGCCCACTTTCATGCGTTCAGGATTCGTGAATTCACTTCTTGCTTGGAGTTAAGTCGGAAATTCTACTACAGCCATCTTGAATGTAACGGTAATTCGTCGCTAAAGGGCGTGCCGTTGTATTAGTTTTTAAATAATCCCTTTCAAGAGAAAGTGACCCAAATTCTTGCTTTGCTTGGAGGTCAGTCAGAAATTCTCCGGCAGCCATCTAGACTGTAACAGCAGTTCAAAGCTGAAGTGCATGCGGTTGTATTGGTTTTTAAATAATGTTGGATAAGAACACGACCAGAGGATAGGAACCCATACCTTTCTCCCTCCTATTCAAGTTCCTCATCCATGTCGTGATTTAAGACTCTAGATCACCGGTGAGCATGTGACAAAAATTCATGCAATGAGAGGAATATCAAAGTTTGCTAAATCATGCTAGGTAAAAACCGTGTTGCCAAAATTCCGTGTTGTTGATGAGATGTTGCAATTCTTGCAATATGTTATATGGAAGCCGTGTTATCAGAACTCAGGTTGTGGGACAGTGAAATGTATAGCTATATTACCGCTGTGAGATAGTAATTTGATTTTAATTACTACCTCATTTAAATATAATTTTCTCTGCAACAATCAACTTATCATTAAATGATTAATGCTTTGTCAGATGCATTGTGGTTTAGCAAATCAGCCTCTAATGATTGTGTATAGAATTTGAATTTTCTAATCATTTTTAAGTTATGAAAAATGATATAATAGTTTCATCGGTTGAGGAATCTTTATTTTAGAAAGTATTGCATCATACCCAAAATACTTTGAATAAATGTTGAGAAAAATTTGAACACGATAATAAATAAGACAAAGAAATACAACATCACACATACAATGAATTTAAACAGCATATTTATCTTTCTTTCATTGACAACTATGCGAAAGCAAACTAAGTTTTAAGTCTCCCTTTATGCTCCTAATTATTCCATTTTCTGTTCGTGTTAACATTTTAATTTAACTTTTGCAGGCAATTCATATGAGAGCAATAATATTACTAATTTAGCATATTTTAATTAAACGTTGAAAAGTCTTCATTCTTCTCCTTCTTTAGCTGCGATAAATCATTTAAAAGAATCAAACGAGGGAAGAGTCTAGAAATTGAAGAAGCTGAAGAAAAAAATTATATTTAAATACTCTCGAGATAGAAGGAATGAGATAGAAAAAAAGGAATGTCTGTTACATTACCTGATTCCAAGTCTCAAAATTAATCTCGAAATTATTCCACTCTTTTCAAAGGCTTTCCTATTCTGAAATAAAGATGGGGGATGAAGAGGGGACCAGAGGGGGGCACAGGGGTCGTCCCCGAAGAAGAGAAACTAGAAAGAATTCGAGGAATTTCATTATCTTAATGAATCAGAGCTACGAACTTGGGAATATCCGCATAGTTATCCGCTTTTAAATTATAGACTGAGGTTTACTTGATTGCTTTACGTAAAAGATTGTGATGGGGGGATCGGGAAGGGGGGTAGCGTTATCTCAGAAATACGAAGGAGATGATAGGCTGAGAGGAAAAGATAAATGTCAGCGCCCTGAACAGGAAAAAAAATATTTGAAATATTTCTTGCTGCTGAGGGGGTGGGAAGGATGAAGCAGCTTCAAAGGTAGGGGGAGGTAGGGCACTTAAATAAAGAGTTGACGTTAAAACGGACAACTTTGATGTATTTCTTACAAACGGCTTAATTAACAATGTTAATGTACTCAGTCGAAATGCCAAGAGATAACTGAAGAAAATTTTTAAAAAGGAAGGAATTTATCTTTAACTGCATCTTTCGTTGATTGGAGTAGAATTTATTCGTTTCTTTAATTAAATGATAGTCCTAAGAAGACAAATAAAAAGGCTTATCGAAGAAAATCTTAGCCACGCTATTCCTTTGCGAAAATTAAGAAATGCCTCATTCATTTAGTTTTGCAAAAATAAAGAATATTGAAGACAGTTTATGTTAAATGCTCAATTGTAACTAAGAAAATAATTAGCTTAATTATTTAAAGTTATTTAAACTATTAGTATATAAAAATTACAAGCTGTAAAACAAATACTTAATATACCGATTCCTATTTTTGATACATTCTAAATGCTTTATTAAATTAAGGAAATGAAATTAGATCCTTAATAGTATGACATATTTAATTAAGACGATACACTTATAGATAAAAAATAAAAACAAAGCTAGTTTTTGATAAGATCGGATGTACAAATGCAGTATTTGAAAAAAATTAAAAATAAGGCATTTAGACATTGATTAAGAATTTGCATAGTACTAAATGACTGAAATCCACATGAATAGAGGGTTTAGAGAGTTTTTTTTATTGTTTACTGAGAAAAACAGAGTTGCAAGAAGTTTGTCAGGCATTTGATTCTTTAAGGAATGCTCTGTAACTGATATTCATTCGGAAGAATCATGCCGATGTTTTTTCGTTTGAGATGGCAATCAATTGGAAGACTAAATTCGAAATAGCTTCAGGAAAAGTAAGCAAAGAACTTCCCTGTACCATTAACGTTTTTAAATTTTCAAAACAGTTCCTAAGTACTGCAACATCTGCCTCTTTTAAAATAATTAAATTTATTTCTTTTACATTAGACATTTGTATAACACATAAACAGAACAATTAAAACTGGTTAACATTTAGATTAACAGTAAATAATTACCGAAATTTTAGTTTGGGTAATTTGGGATTCGCGTTTACTTGCTCATGTCTCTGCCCAGATTGATTCGTCACAGTTCACACCACACTGTAGCATCTGCACAGCATATCAGCACAAGATATATCTCCACGACATACTCTGAATGCCGTGAAATATTGTGAAGATATCGTAACAATTCTTTGGAGCAACTTGGGCTGTTAGAGATTGTCCTTAACCTTCGGTCGGGCGCAATACGAATGCTAACACGTTCGGTAACAACTCATCTGTGTGGTTGAAAGTTAAATTTTTGCTTAGGCTTATGAAACTGAACAGTTCTGTCATACAAAGCTATATTTGCGTTTTTAAATAACTTTTTTTTATATTTTCTTGCCATTTCAGCTAACAAAATGCCCAGGAATTTAGAAGGGTGTTGACGTTTGTTTGCCCATAAGGTTACTTAGAAATGACAACTGTCGTCGTTGAGGGCCTGAAATTATTCGACATTTTTAAAACAATATATTGGAAATAACATCTGTATCATTGAATTAGAGGCAATTAGAGGCTGGAACACAGGTATGCGAACTTTTGCAGATATATAAAAAGAAACACTGGGAAAAATTTGGGGAATCAAAAATAAGAACGTAATCAATCGCATGCAACTCAACTACCAGATTAACGTACATCAAAAGAGCACTAGAGAAAAAACGATGATACCCTGGTGTGATTGGTAGGAAGCCACGAAGCTACTACAGGTCCCATACCTTTCTCTGTAAAACCCACACTTACGCACAAAAAATATGGGTGACTCATCTCACAGATTAGATGCGCCCGACGGAAAGTTAAAGATGGTGAGAGTACGTCTGTCTTTAGTGTAAAACGCGCGCATTTTTCACAAAAGTAGATAACATACAGAGATCATTTTTGACTTTAGGCAGGCAAAGGGAAGTTAAATTTAAGCTAAGAAATTTCTTTGTTTCTCATGTTAGCCTGTTTCTTATTTGAAAGTTGGACTCCAGATAAATTTTTATACAGAAAGATATTACACGCATAATTACATCCATATATTACACAAGTATCAACTGGAGAAATAACTTTAACAAGAATTGTCTGCCTATAATAACATTGTTACCGTTTTGACCTCTTTTAACATCATATTTGCAACATTAATGTCTGCTTTAAAAAGAATGAATTTCGTTTTTTTATATTTCAGGAGATTGGATTTGTTTTTAAAGAGCAAAAATATGTAATCGATCATGTGATTCTGGAATAAATTCATTAAAAATTGGTGCCTTGAACATAATTAAAATGCACGCAAATAAATATCATTAAAAAAATGAAACATTCCTCATACCCATACACATGTAACATTCTCCATTATATTTATCACCTAAGACATGCTACATTTAGACAAAAATGGTTAAAAATGGTTCCTTTTTAACAAATTAAATACATTTTGTGGCCCGAGTATAAATAATCATTGTGAATCATCTAGCAATAAAGTTCTTAATTTAAAAAAGCTAAAGTAAACAAACAATTATTGACACCTTTGTTATACTATTAATTCTTGGATAAATTAGTAAAATAGTTCAATCAAATTGCAATTCATTGAAACTTTTCCTGAATTACTCTGATTTCAGCTGGGTTCCATAAAAATATCCGTGGAAGATATTTTGTAATATTATTGAGAATAAATAGTACAAAATCGGTTATTGACATCCTACGGATGAATAATTGTCACCGCAAGTATTGACATCTCTTCATTCTTATTCAGTTTATTTTTGCAACACAAATGGACTTGTTCAAAGGAAGTAGGAAAAGCTTTACTTTTTTGAAATTAAAGATTAGGTTGTCAATAAATTTCCAAGGTGTCAATAATTCTCTTGCTTACCCTATGACATTCAGACGGGGTAAAAGATATTTGCCATCAACATTCTTTTTAACATTTTCCTGTACTATGTAGAGAAGAGCTTTGCACGGAGGGAGTTAAATAGATAATGAGGTTAAACCGAGGTGTAACTATTTCTAGTTGGAAATTTCATTGCACTATTCAAAGAACTGAGTACATTGCAATGCGGGTTTTTTTGAAAAAAAAACTAGTATAGGTACATTTTATTATAATTAAAGGTTTTTGAGAATTTACTAAATCCACATTTTGTACGTCTTTAGAATACATAATAAGAATAAATGTTTTGCTTCCTTACAGAAAGAGTAGAATTAATTACATGCGCGAATTAATAGCATACAAATTTTATTGAATTTACTAATGAACTCATATGAACGTAAGTATGCAATTTGGTTTGGTTTAGTTATATTAACGTCGAATTTTGCGATAACGCGATGCTATTTTGGGACGGACCTAGTCATTTTGAATCATGGCAAGATGACGAGGACGACACCTGAGCTGGCAGCCCCTCTCTAAATTTTCGTACCACTCCAGCAGGAGGACGTTTGGCCACTGCGTATGATTTAGCGTACAACAGGCCCATACATGGTGGAATCGTGGAATCTGGTTTTGAACCTGGAGCCCTCCGACTCCGCGCAACTAGCCCCGTACGCAATTAGGAGGAATTTCAATGCACACGCTTGCCGAAAAAATTCAAATGCTTCATTGTTCCAAAATTATTTAATGGATTGTAATTTTTGCAATTAGTGAAGTCGAAACAGTTTTGCATAACAAACTACTGACTCTAACATACAGTCAAAAACTATGAACTCTAAATCCGAAAAATGGTAGTTGGTTTTTACTTAAAGAATTGCGTCCATATGCTGTGTCAAATCTGATAAGCTCAAACATCGTTTTGCTGAAATCTATATATTTAAAGTAAT
Source organism: Araneus ventricosus (assembly GCA_013235015.1). NCBI lineage: Eukaryota > Metazoa > Arthropoda > Arachnida > Araneae > Araneidae > Araneus > Araneus ventricosus. The sequence goes on along the minus strand of BGPR01000089.1, from coordinate 1,422,558 downwards.
TGGTAAAACCACAGGACTAGTCCCCCAGTTCCAACCACTGGACTGATTTCTATAATTTTTATTTCATATGAAAGCGAATGACACCTGAGTAAGTCATCAGTGATCGTCTGCCCCTCCCCCCTTTCCCCTTCCATTTTCGAGAGAAATCGAAAAGACAGTGTTTCATTGTACATTCTTTATGGAGAAAAGCCTTGACAAACTGCCGCAACCACTGTACCGCTTTTCCTAATTTTTTTTAAATAAAAGCCCACGACTCCTAGATATGTCATAAATGGTCTCAGTTCTCGTCTGCTCCCCATTTCATTTTTGAGAGAAAAACCGTGATAGAGTCCCCAGCCTCAACAACTGGTCAAACTTCGCCAATTTTTTTTGCCATTTTATTTCGCCACTTTAAAGCTTAGCTAATCAATTAGAATGATACAAGTTTAAAATAGTATTTTTGATCTGTAGGAATGCGTTTCAATCAGCATGGCGTCTCAAGAATAATGTAAATATCTACTGTAGGAGATGGAAATTTTATTTAAAGTGATATCATACTGCATTTAGGTTCTGAAAACTTTCGTTAAAAAGTTGTACAAAATATTGGAACTCAAAGGGGGGTTTCGCTTTATAGCCACTAATCTATATACAGTATATAAAACTGAAAAAAGTAGTGGCTTCAAGGGGGTCGGCGAGGTGTCTGGGCCAGTGCGGAGCAAGGCGGGTGCTGCTAGTAAAACTAAATTGAAAATATCCTGACCTATAGAACGATGTAAAATTTTCCATTTCTTTTATTGTATGCATTTTGCGTTATTCTGCTATAAATTTGCCTTAAAAGGAAATCTAATTACATTTAATGACAAAAAGTTCTTTAAAGTTAGTGCGAAGCTATTACATTAGCAATAAACTTAATTATATTTATCCCACTTCTTAAACCATGTTTCGATCTTTGATATAAATAAAACACAAATATCACGCCTACAGCACTTACATATTAAAAAGACGAACAAGAAATATCCAGGGACCTATCAAATACACCCGCTTCCATTTTATTAAATAGTATATTTAGACTTCTAATAACAAACATTACGCTCTGTCCCGTCAAAGGGTACCTAAAGGGGATAGAAAAAAAGTAATAAAAGATGGATCACTCTTAAAATGAAAGGGCCCAAAACGTCTATTAGTATGGAAACAAAAACAAGGTATATGTCATTACATCTAATACGCCAAATTGCTGGTTTTCAGAGAAATTTTAATGCGCCAAATTGGTCCTTCATTATGAGAAGAAGCTAATGAGAGCGACGAGGGAAGAAACGCTGGCTTATTAATTTGGCAGCATTTTGAAATATTTGGACACTGGGAAAAATTTATAGGCTGCAGCTAATTAAGGAAATAAATTGCTTTTTACCGTTGATATTTTTCTTTGGCGCGATACATTATGGCCAAGTACGATGAGAGGAGACTTAATTTTAGAAAAGTTTATTGCATATTGGACGGAATGAATTTCTTTAAAAGGACATAAATCATGTTCCCAACCGTTTCGGTTTAAAATAGTAAATGTTTTGACTAAATAGTTAAGAATATGCATTTTTTAAAAATTAGATCCTATTTAATACGTGATTTCCTATTGATGTTCTGTTTAATTTTCTACGCTGTTCTTTTTAACTCGAAACTCAACTCAAAAAATAAGAAGCAGTATTTACAAACCTTCAACTCTCTAAAATGCGATTAATACATTTCGTATTGTATAAAAACCACGTTATAAGAGGTGTCGAGAGGATCTTTTCTTAATGCACGCACGGAAGATCTCACTTACAGATCATGGGAAAAACAACTCAAAGGAATTGTATTCAGAAAGTCTGCTGATGGCAGATTAACCCTTGGAACGGCAAAAATATTTCAGCTGAATGCTTTGAAAACGGCCTCTCTGTAGCTAAATGGTGAACGCAAATGTTTCGGAGCAGGTTTTCGGGTAACAAACAGAGAGCAACTTTCTACGCCGGAGCCGGTTTAAGAGAAATAATCGGAGAACGACTTTCTGCGACGGAGCCGGTTTTAGAATAGTCATCAGAGAGCGACTTTCTACGTTCCAGCCGGTTGATGGGTTAAACGACAAAAGTTATTCCTGTCAACTTTTAGAGAGATTATATGGTAAATCTTCTGTAAATATTTGTAAATAGGTGTGCTTTTTATATTTAAATTGTAATGTTTTGAATTTTAGTTCAAAGGTCTTTGTAGTGGTTAATCGGGCTTCCTGTTTCATTTCTAAAAACATGGCGGACATAAAACAAAAACATCGCTTCTTGCTGTAAATTCAGCCTATTCGCCGAAAGAGGTTTGTCAGAATACCATATTGTAAGTTGACGGAGGTTGTACTACTGTGATACTGTAATAATTTTATTTTACAACTTATACACCCTGTAAAATGGAAAGTGTGCTTTTAAATTGCTTTATTTTTGGAAGGCTATCATAATGTTTGCATCATGCTATCATACTGCCATATTGTAAGCCGGTTAACTGTAATAATAAAATAAATCCCTTATCCAAACAACCTATGTAAGTTTAAAAGCCTAGTCTCCAAAAGCAAGTTCCTATATGAGAAGTGAAAACTCTACAAAAAACGAGTCAAGAATTTACACAGTTTTAAATGTGATTTAGAAATGTGACACATTTTTGTGAAGAGTAGATTTATTGAGAAATAGATATTGAAGTCGCCGTGAAGTTCCCGTATAATAAAAAGTCGATTCGATTAGTACTATACTCTGATTTGACCCAATGATTTACGATTCCGACTGATAGCGTTAGGCGATCTTGCTCATTACACTGCGATTACTTTGGATAACTGCCGGATTTGGCGTAGAACTGCATCAGACATCAAACTGCAATTATTACAGACAAGACGCTATAATATTTATTAACCAAAAACACCGATAATGATTACTGTGAAATAAATAATGTGACATATGTTTTTTCTTACCTTGTAAGCAAGGTGATTAGAATTGAAGTACCTCAGAAAAAAGGAGGTTGTAAGAATATGTTAATTTTAGGGGTTAGCTTTCTAAATCATGCGGAAATAAATGTAATCGAAAATAATTGATAAAACACCATTTTTTACCTTAGAACTCTTTACTTTTCATATATTAATTTTTTCATTTCGGTGTTTATGATAGTTATTAGTATCTATTTTCTCCAATATGTCTTAAGGTACAATTTATATTTAACAGACATGGAAACTTGGACTAAATCATTACACGATGACAATTGAAATATTTTTATGTTAGTGACTGTTATTCACCTTCCCCTATCAACATTGCTGAACTTTCTTTTTTAGTTATTTGTTTTCTAATGTTCTGAAATGCTTACTACAGAGGTTTCAAGAATAAAATACTTTTTCTTCAATTTCATTTAATTCAAACAACTGGGTGTATCTCCAGAAAAAGCTCTTTCTTAAAGAGGATATCAAACTTAAGCAACATACTGTTATGAATAAGTGTAAACACATCATGCGGGCGCACAAGCAAAAGATCAAATATATTATTTTCTAAGCAAATAGAGATAAAACATAGAAGCCAAATTTCTATTATTCGACCTAGATGAAATGTTGCAGGAAAGTAAATACTATCTAAACAATCAATTCTTCAATGTATCGTTCCCCGAGTACTGAGTGAAAGATTCCCAAGTTAAAAAGAACGAAAAATTTCAAAGACTATACGCTACTTAAGAAATAAAGAAGCTCACAAATAATAATCCTCAAATAACAAAGATATTAAGCCTCTGAACATTTCAGAATGTTCCTTGGAAAATTGTCTCAGAAAAGTAGGCAAATCTGAGATTAAAACTATGATTAGGAAAGTAAATGGAGCATTTAAGTAAAATGAATCGGTTATAAGATGGAAAATATAGCAAACAGAAGGAAGCGTTTATCGTTTGAATTTTACTTTGATATTTAAAACCATAATAAACATTTACTCGCACAACTTTCACTCTCCAATTTTTTTTAAAAAATTGATTCTATGTTGTATTATCTTCAAAATGTATCTCATGGAAAACGCAGTTAATTAATGTAAAATCAATAATTCTTGATCCAAACTTCCAATAAACATTTTGATAATAAAGTCATATTAAGAAGATACAAGTATTTGATTACAGTTGCACTTTCAAGTACCGTCAAGAGATAATTGAATAAGACCCCCTGGTATAAGCAAATAAATGCAAAGCCGGAACCGAAAATAAAACAACTTTTCAAATACAAAGGGAAAGAGACCAAGCTTTCTTTTATATCTTAACCCATTGGGATTCTTACTACTAAGCAAATGTGTAAGTAAATGTAAAGCTCTGTTTCTTTGCAAGGGCACTATGCAAAATTCGGTGTTATATATCAATGGGAAAAGAATTTTTCGAGCAATTCATTCCTCTTTGACTGTTTCTTATTCTTTTAAGTTAACATGTTCACATGCTCATGGTTAAAAAAATTATCCTTTGAAAAATATGGTCCCCAAATAGTCATTTATCTACAGTTTTGGTGTAAAGATCCTAAAAATAATCCATCTTGTGTGCGCTTCTTTCGTTTCTCATACATAGAATTTACATATACATGTATGGACAGGCATACTTTCCCATGAAGTATTTGACCCAAAATGTGACACATATTTGCCGTTTTGGTGTCAAGACGACATTCCAAATTTTATTCGTCCAGTTTGTTCCATATTTGAGTTACTATGCTTACAGACAGACATAATATCAAATAGGGTCTTCTTGGACACGGGAAGATCTAAACAAGAAACTATAGACTCATTAAAATGTCTAAGTTGAATCTTTTTGGCAATTACAATACTTCCTCTTTGTATATTTAACATATAAGAATGTAACAATTTCATAGAAACACCTATTGTGTGAATTTTCTGGCTTCATTTGGGGTCGGGACCAATAATTTTAAAAATCTTTGTACAAAAAAATGAATGCAAGGCCGGTTACGAAAATAAAACATTTCGAATCCAAAACGAAACAGGCTTTTCCTTTATACCTCCCTAGCACCTTAACGCTCGTGTTTCATATTCCTGACTAGAGTACAAGCAAACGTAAAGCTTCGTGTTCCTTTTTTCCCTCTTCTGAAACGACATGATGGAACATTCAGAGTCTCGAGAGTTATATATCACTGGGACAAGAATTCCTCGAGCAGCGCGTTCCTCTTTGGCTGTCTCTGATTATGACAGATAACTTTTCCTCCTGAGAATGCAGCGATCGCTTGTATCTGTACACAGCAGGGAAAGAGGGAGCTTGGCCTTGGGCCATGAGGGAATACCGATACATGTTGCATATCTTATCTTGCAGACGTTAAAAGCAGGTGCTTTTCCGCAGATATATTGGTATAATTTTTTGAAACACACCGAGGGAACGACGCGCAGATGACTTTTCGGATATCCGTTGTGGCTGTGGCGGCGGCCTTGTTGGTGGCATGCTTTTAATTCGAGTTAAATGTTTGTTGTCGTGTTTGGATAAATGCTGGATGTCTTTAAAAAAATGAGAAAAGCAAACCGATATGGTGATTGCACTACAATAAAATGTTTAATCTGGACTTGATTAATGGTTTAGGTTGGATGACATGTTTGCTGGCGAGACTTTGGAATTGATCGTAGTTGCTGGTAAGTTGGCGTGGAATTGAAGTTTTATTTAATGTTGGATGCGAAATATGAAGAAAGTCATTATCTGAATTACTTCGTAATGTAATTTTTATGAAACGGTTTTTTATAATGGACATGGCAGCTGAAAGTTGCGTAAATATAGTTGAGAAATGAATAGCACGTTTTATTGGATTAGTTCATGGTAATAACTTTAAATAAATATAAAAAACAATCAAGACACTTATTGTAAGGTAAAAAACGTTTTATTTTTCTGAAAGGCATTACAATTTCGACAAGCATTTATGGCCATGCTAGCGAGATCCTGTTTCTTGCAGTATTATCGAAATCAGTCATACCTATCTCTTATATTGATGATCGACCTAATATTATTATCAGAGAAATAAATTTAATGTCATAAAGACAAGTGTTCATATTTCTTTTGTTTAGTTTCTAAAGCCTTCTGTTGTCAATGTCTTATTTAACAAGAAAAAAATAAAAGAAAATTTTCAATTTTCTTTAAAAAAATAGTTTGATTCGGAACTATATATTTTATAATCATTAAAGTTGGCACGGAATGAAAATTTCATTATCTCTATAAAATTATCTTAAATGCAACATAAAATTCATTTTTGACAAATTGCATAAATTTCCTGCGTATATAATTCAAGTATAATAATATTTTTATGCAATAATATCTAACATAATTGTTCCGTGTATATATAAATATCCGTTTAAAATGCATACAAATATATTTCCTCCTCTATGATGGCAAAATAAATTCACTTATCTACATCTGCAGCTACTATAATTTATGTTCATGTGTTTGATGAAACATTACGTAAAATTCTACAATTTTAGAAGAACAACAGTATTTCTTATAAAAGTGTTTGATAAATAGCTGCATTTTACAAGTACATAGGCACCACGATTCCTTAGTCAAACAACGTAAGATTACTTTCCTCTTGGGATTATCTAAGGAAAAATATTTGTGTACATCCTCTCATGAAAATAATAAACCGACCTTAAGTATTGCTGTAAATATATATAACATGGATATTTCAACGATTTTTATAGCAAGTTCGAATTAAAAAATTGATTTTCTGTCTACAAACATGAGAAAATTTGAAGAAACCTGTAACTAATCTAGTCAGAAATTTTTTAAAGTAAAAATTTAGCTCTAAGTATTTAATTAATTTTCATTCCTTCTTCTATAAGTTATTTTCTTTTATTCTGATGCTAAGGGAGAGTGCAATCGCTCAATAGCATAGTGGGGACTTTTTTCTGAAAGGTTTCTTAGTTAAACAGACTCTTGCAATAAAATCATTACACTCCAGTATTTAAAACTGTTATAATTAACGCATTACCGTATTAGATAATTGATTAAATCTTTATCAGTCACCTTGTTGGGCCTTGTTGGGATTAAATAAACAAGAAAATGTCATCGTTAAACTTCATCATATTCATCGTGTTCGACTAAGAATATATCTTTCTTGTATCCTAGTGGCAAACTCATCATCTTCATAAATTTATACAACACTAGTAAAATTTTGTCACAAGGTTTGAAATAAACAAGAGAAAATTAATCAGATTTGATTTTGTTGAATAATTTGTCTCGTTTTAAAAACGTTTAGAGTTGGTCTCATAATTTTGAACAGTGATTAAAATATGACACTTAGTTTGTGCTACGTAATATAAACTTCCATACCCCATGGAAGTCAAAACATTATTTCATAGAGACAGATTTGATGAAAATCAGTCTACCTTGGTCACCAATATTTCTGATTTTCCCCTTGCAAAGAGATCTTCAGGGAAGTCGGATTTAAAACAAATGATCCGCTTAATTTAGTTAGATTAATGTAACGTTTTATACATACTTGCAGGATAGTTTGAGACAGATCTCGTCGTTCTGAGCAATCGTCAGAGGACCAGAATGACTTCTCAGTTAGAATTATACTCTCCATGCTTTAAAGCCCCACCATCGTGAGAACTTTTGATCCACGGGTTTAGATTTCGCGTGGGCCAGGTTCACATACATGGCGGATTTCCGGTGGAACAGGGTCTCCAATCTGCTATCTTCTATCTTCGAAGCTGAGTCTGTAAACTCAGGCTTAAGAGGACCCTATGATCCACTTAACTTAGATCCCAGATTCTGTCTTATTCAGCTTTAGGGTCATTATTTCAGTGCTCAAGAATCTAGACTAGTGAGTACTAATTTTGTGGAATCCAAAAGCCTTTTGGGTGACTGGTTACATTTCACGACTCATATTCCTCATATGATAGCATTTTATCGTATCGCAGTAATGTATTTTGTAACTAATGCACTAAAACTTTTAATTTAGTAGTTAAAATGTAACCAATTTATTAATATTTGACTATTCTGATCGATTGAATCATTCGATATATTTCGCTGATTCATAGTTGACTTTTATGAACTCAAATTCATAATTATTTTGATTAAAATTCTGGTATTTTAGGATGAAATAAGTATGTTGTTAAATGTGAGGCGTTGATTAAATATAAGGAAAACCAACCGAATAGATAAAGTTTTAAATGCTTTATTTGTTTGTTCTAAAATCTCTAACTCTGGATACGATTTTAGGAACTTTGTCACTTTTTCTTTTCCGATTCCGAAACAAAATAACATTTTAAGCCGTATTTAAAACATATGGTGTAAAAGAATAATATATGGAAGATACGGAAAAAACCTTTTTCTACGTTTTGTTGAAGGTGTTTAAATTATCAGAAGAAAATAAAAAGTTTCTGGTATTAATTGCAAAAATCCCAACTTTACACAACCTCTCTTCCATAACAACGGAAAAACCTGACCGAAAATCAGCGACATCACAGAGTCATCTATTTTAAAAGCACTGTCACTTTTTAATTTTTCGATTCTGAAACAGAATAAAACTTTAAACTGTATTTACTACATATGGTGTAAAATACTAATATATGGAAGATACAGAGAGAATCCATTTCCACGTTTTTTTGAAGGGGTTTAAATAATAAGAATAAATATAAAAAGTTTCTGATAATGATTTCAAAAATCCCCCAACTTCACACAACCTCATTCTATAACAGCAGAAGCCCCTGACCTCCAATAAGCGGCATTACAGAATGATCTAATTTAAGAGCTCTGTCACTTTTTCGTTTTTCGATTCTGAAACAAAATAACACTCCTGACCGCATCACTGGATATGGTGTAAAAGAGTAGTATATGGAAGACACAGAGAAAATCTCCTTCAAAATTTTCTTGAAAATGTTTAAATAACCAAAAGAAAATTTAAAAAATTCTGATATTGATTTCAAAAATCCCCCAAATTCACACAACCTCATTCCACAATAGCAGAAACTCCTGACCTCCAATCAGCGGCATCACAGAGACATCTATTTTAAGAGCTCTGCCACCTTTTCGTTTTTCGATTCTGAAACAGAATAACACTCCAAACCGCATTACTGGATATGGTGTAAAAGAGTAGTACTTGGAAGAGACAGAGAAATCTCCTTCAATATTTTTTTGAAATGTTTAAATAACCAAATGAAAATAAAACGCTTCTGATGTTGATTTCAAAAATCCCCCAACTGCACACAACCTCATTCCGTAACAGCAAAAACCCCTGACCTCCAATCACCGGCATCGCTAGTCCACTTCCAGTTTTAAAACTTGCGGTGCGAGGAGACGCCATCAAGCATAAAGAGCTTCCAGCTGCGCTAAATGCATGCGGGGGAGAAAAGAACACCTGTACTGATTATATTTTTTTGGCGCAACAGCTCCGTGGTGGCTCCGGGCCAACTCGTGGGATCGAAGGCGACCGCATCGCTCTCTTTAAGCGATACGATCTATAATAATCCACGAGCGATAGAGGCTCTGCCTGTCAGCAGATACGGATTGGATTGCTACCATGCGGTGAGTCTCATTTCCTGTAGAAGCACACCACTAGTACGGATTAGATGCATTTGAAAAACAAACTCTAGAGTGAAGAAGTTAGCTATGCTTAAGACAACTTAGGCGGTTTTATATGTTAAGTTATTTTTAATAACGGATATGCAAATTCAGAATTTGTCTAGAAATTTTTATTATGACAGTATATAGTTGAAAATTTGGAAGCTTTTGATTAGTAATAGGTGGGAGTTCGTCTGCTAAGTTTATATTCAATTGTATTGGATTTCTACCATGCATTTTGAGGGGTGAGTGATTCTATTGTCATTTCTTGTAGAAGCACTCTAGAGTGGTTGAATGGGAATTTAACAATTTGTAAGATAGATTTCTGTATCAGGTTTAGGGTGTTTAAAAACTTTTTAGAAAATACATGATTTTAATTCAATAATGCTTAAATAAAAGTACAGAGTTTTTATTTTTTCTGCCAAATAATTCAACAAAGGTTACAATAAATACTTTTGCTAAAGTTTTGAAAACTTTTGAATTAGATTTAAACTAAATTTTGAATTTCATTCACTAAATTTGTTATTTTTTCGTATTATTTATTTTTGTCGCATTGCCAACAAGTATCCGAATTCGTGAGTGATACTGTTCTCATTTCCTATAGAAGTATTGAAATGACGTATTTGGAAGATATATTTTTGAAGGGACAGTGATCTTTTCTTAAGTTGTCTTAAAAATATTTATGTTTTCAAAATATTGAACTTTCTAAATGGTGTTATTTAAAAGTCACCAGAGTTTTGTAAGTATTTTAATACCAATTGCATTTCGATATTTTTGCCTTTGAATAGCACTGATCGATGGTTGTTGGACTTCTGTCAAATATTTCATGTAGAAGCAGGCTGAGATGGTGTCGTCAGAATACATGCATCTGCCATAAAGTTTCTGGAACTAGGAAGTTAATTTTGATTAGGCTATAGAAAGATGGTTTACATATCTGAAATATGAAATTTTTTCACACCGCCATTTTCTAGCATTTTCACTATTTCTTTCATCATTTTATTGCGTATTTGAATTCTGACCAAACTATGACGCGTAAGATGCCTTAATGATAGCTAAAATTTTTAAAATAAAGAATTCTTCCTTATGGTGAATATGTATAGTGTTAGAAATAAATATTTCCGACATTTTACTGTATATAAATTCCTGGTTTTATAAAAAATAACAATTTATTAAAAGTTCGATTAATGAATTTATTTTCACTTTCATCGGTTAGCAAACATCATCCGCAACAACCGTTGACACTGATAGAAAAACAAGAACAATGTATTTGGATTATGTACATTTGAAAGATTTTACATTATTGATTACATTTGTACATTGGATGTATGTGCATATGTCATTTTTTTGTTTTAAGAAGCAGCACAGCATAACCGCATTTGCCTCGTTTGCTACAAAACCTACAAACTGAAATTCTGGATAGTTATTTTTGAGGAAGAAGGTTAAAAATAATGAATTATTTTAACTGAGCATATACAAGCTTTTTCCCTTCTTTGCCAATTTGCCCTTTATATGTTAGCTGCAAAATATTCCTGTATTTGAATAAATTACGAAAATGTTTGATCATTAAAGTTCCTATTCCGTCTAATAATTTATAGTACTTTCGTAAGGATTAAGTAAGGGTTATTATTAAGCATTTGGAGTCACAAGTAAATATTGTTATAGGCATCACTTCGTAAATATTAGAGCGATGTTGCGGGTTACATCAGAGGACTAGTTAAAGATGTAAAGTATACAAATTTTATTTGATATTGAAATTATAAATTTAATAGTTGACCTGAAAATTCCAGTCACTCGATTTTGAGGCTTGTAAGCTGACTGAATTTCGATTCGTTGCAGTTTTGCACGAGGCAAAGAAGATCACTAATATTTTAAAAATTATTATGATTACCCTGAATTGCATTCCAAACTGCAATATAGATACAAAGAATTAGCTCCCAAATACTAGTTTTAAAATTAACGGCATGAATACTATACTCTGTATTTCTTCACTGTCATCGTTTTTTAATTAAAATTTAAGCCGATTTGATTTTTCACAAATGGCCGCTGGAGAAAATGTACAAAATATTTCCGAAGAAAGAGTCTATTAATAATGACGAACAATGCACTAATTAAAGTTTCATGCTTTAGTAAGCAGTATATCTAATCCACTAATTTAATACAAGAAAGAGAGAAATTTTAACAAAGTTAACTTGCATAAACTCCCTTTTGTGAAATAGAGCTTGAGGCCTCCTCTTCCTTCTAAATGTTTATTCAAGCATTTTGTTCATTTTTGTCTATAAAAAATAAAATAGCTTCCTAACTTTAATTTTCAAAAAAATGTACCTATTTTAATCAGACAAAAGAAGGTTAACCTCTGCTAATAATGAAGGAGAATGTGTGTGTCTTTGCGTTGACGCTCTACAGGGCAGGCCACTGGACTTGCGAAATTTACGAGATACGAAATTTGGCACAAACATGCTTCGTAATGTGGGAATATGTCTCTCGGAGCCATTTTTGAAATTTTAATTAATTATAAATAAAGCCAAATTTTGGAGTTTTTCCTTAATAAATTCCGAAAGTACTACAGCACAAAAGTTATTTTTACGCCATCTGAAAGTGCAAAAAATTCCCTTTTAATGATATCAATTAAATTGCCGTACGATTTTTTCTCTAATTTTAATAAATTTTTAAGAATATATTTTGCATAATTTACAACAATACCTTTCATTGTTACAACGCAATTCAAACCGTTTTCATTGTTGTTGCGTGTTTCTCTCTCATTGTTGAAAGCTAAGGTAATATCCTAATACATTTTGCTTTCATATTTTATTTAATCAAAATTTTTGTGGAATCTGTAAACCAAGCTCTCTGAAACATAAAGTATACATGAAGACATGAAGAAATACATCCAGCAAGATGAATGATTATGGCTGCTATGTTTGCATTTTGTTTTCAGCATGCTTTAATTCAGCAAACATACCGATGACCATAAAACGTGTTGCGCCATTTTAATGTTGAAATCAAATGCTTATTTTGCAAGAGGATTAGGAAAGTGAAGATGGCGCTGACAACGTGCAATAAGATGTTACATGACATGATCAGTTATTTGACTCCTTTAGGTATATTTATGTAGATAATGATTAGAATAGATGCAAGGCCACTAAAAGAACGTGGGGTAAATATCTACCACAATCTGCTTACGTTGTTAATGGAACGATGAACCATATAAAATTTTGTAAGATTCAATTGAAATTATATTCCCAGCGAACAAGCTGGTCGCCGAAGGCGGCTAGTAAATTAATATTGTTGAGTTTTTTAGAATCGAGCCTTTCACAATCCATAAACCAGAACACTAAAATTCAGTCTGATATTTAAATACATTCTAAAGTAACTATGTTAACAATTATCGAAATTGTGATTGATATCGTAATTAATCTAATTTCTGAAGTTATGATAAAAATTCTTTTTCATTTTTAAAAGTTAGAGATCTATTGTACTTATAAATTAGTTACTTCAACCACCTTCTATGTTTTAATTCGTTGTAGAAACATTTTTTCGTGTAAGAAAGGTTTTTATTATTTTTTAATTGATGTCAGGATATATTTATTTGAAAATCAAATGCATATTTCGGATAAAGCTTTTCTTTTTTCTTTAGTTTTATATGTTGCTTCTTAGAATGTAAAAGTAGTTTCTCAAAAAGAAATCCTTTAAAATTTAAGTACATTACTGTTCAAAAACTTTTTTACAAGTTACTAATACATTTCGATAATAAAACGTCATATAAGATTGAATCTGAGAACTTCAGATATGCTGAATTTGGAAGTGTTCCAAAACTAATTTTTTTATACTGTCTACAAGTTCTAATGAATAATTTCTCCAGTAAAAGTTCGGAACCTCTTTTTACCTCGTGATATGAACTTAACGACTCATTTTGTGTGTGCAATGGGGAAGAATTATTGATGCCACACGCTAGCACAGAGATGTAAATAATGCTTAATGTGTGAAAGTTAGATGGATTTCTGGAAAATATAGACTACCTTGAATTTGAGTGCCATCATTTTTATTCATAGCTGGCTGTAAACTACGTTTAATGAGAATTTTCTCAAATATTTTTCTTATTTCTTATATTCTGACTTCATTGTACGAAATTTTCCCTCATTTAAAAATTCATGTGCAACAAGAATCATAAAAGTTTTGAGAAGTTTTTTTTAATAGGCATGTTTTTAAAATCATATTTCAGAAATCACCTATTATACACTGAGATTTAAATAATGCTTAATGTGTGAAAGTTAGATGGATATCTTTAAAATATGGACCACTAAGAATTCAAAAGCCGTCATTTTTATACACAGCTGGATGTAAACTACGTTTAGTGAAAATTTTCTGAAATATTTGTATTAATTCATACTTTTATATTTTTGCTTACACCTTTAGAATGTTGTACTAAATTCTGAAGTGAAGTATTTTATTAGCCTGTCTGCCGTACTATTATCATTAAAAATGGTTAAATAAGGCATTTTTACAGAATAATATTTTCTTTAATGATCATATAGCACACCTTACGTTTTTCGATGCTGTTCGTTATAAAATAAAATCATTATTTCTTATATTCTGAACTCATTGTTCGAATTTATCCCCCATTTAAACATTTATGTGTAAGAAGCATCATAAAAGTTTTGAGAAATTTTGTTAACAGCCATGATTTTAAAGTTTTTCTAGCATATTTCAAAAATCACTTATTAATATATTTAATTATAAAGTCTCACCACCAAATAGTTTATTTCTGAAATGTGAATTGGTTTAGAAATTCTTAAAATAAAAATGTGTAGAATTGCAAATTTATGTGGAATGAAAAATCTTTTTATTTTTGAATTTACTTTAAAGTCGTTGAAATTACACTTTTGGTTTAACCTTTCCCAGGAATGCGTTTAGTCTTGGAGATTTTGATATTCTTTTCCCAAATAATTCTAATATTTTAATTTTAACAGTTTTGTTTCAATTAACAATAGACTTTTATCTACTTGTTCTTGTGAACTAAATAAGGAATAATAGTTAACTTTATTCATTCATGTAACGATATTCAAGGCAGATACTAATGAATAATGTAAGCATAACGGATTTCAAGAATCCATTATGATTCAAATTATTAAGCTTTTCAATCATCACGGTATGTTGACAGAAAGAGGTGGCTACGTTATTTGATGTTCTCATTTCGGGAAATTTCAATAGATTTTCTAACTCCTATTTCTGTAATATGCATTTCTCCCTATTTATTTGCTAAGCACTTAGGATTTATTCTCTTCTCGCTGTCTACTGTTAGTTATTCTGTAAAACGGTTTTCCCAGCGCATGCATTGCATAGGGTGGGAAAATTTACTACTGGTATTCGAAAATCTTTCTAGCTTATTGTAACCAGTGACGTAATAGGCTTGTTCTTCCCTGAATTCTGGCGCGTTTGGCTGTCTTTAATATATTGGACCTGAATCAGGGGAAAGGTATTTTGAAACTGTTTAATTAAATAGAAGCCTTTAATATGTTGTACCTAAAGCAGAAAAGGATTACGGTGGATTTGTACTGTTAAGAAACTTTTAAGTTTACTTATCTTAAGTTGCTTTATTTAATAAGTATACTATCGTATAGGTATTAAAAATAAGTATACGATTACTATTTATAAATAATATATAACTGTTTAATTAAGCAGAACCTTTTAATATCTTATATCTAAATCAAAAAAATGATTACGATGGAACTGTAATGTTAAGAAACTTTTAAATTCACTTATCTTAAGTTGCTTTATTTAATGTATACTACCGTATACATATTAAATATAAGTATACGATTAATATTTATAAATAAATAGAAAATCACCCGTCATGGTTTGACGGGTGCAAATTGCCTGTTCATTCGAGAGATTCCCTTGAAATTTGACGTTTAATTCTTGGCAAGAAAACAACATCGCCACGATTGCATTCAGATACAATTAGGCGTCCGAACTATATCACGCGCATGATATACCACTGACGTAATTTAATACTTTCTATTAAAAAACGAAAATTAATTTGAAATATAGGCTTAATATAATTTAAAATTTCTCGGGAACTATTGACCATAGCAAGATGTTGATATAAATCGATAGAAAATTTTATTTCACTGTTTTAGAGCTATTAAATTTGAAATTAGAACGACAATTACTCTTTTAAATTTAAAATTACTGAAATTTAGATTCTGTAACAAGGAAATAATGTTGTTTAAAACGTCTCGCAGTGTTATGGCGCGAGTGTTAATGTTGGTGACGTCAGAGAGTTACCGGAGGATCTGGGCTATTATATTATTAATATATAACTGTTTAATTAAACAGAAGCTTTTAATATGTTATACCTAAAGCAGAAAAATGATTATGGTGGAATTGTAATGTTAAGAAACTTTTAAGTTCACTTATCTTAAGCTACTTTATTTAATAAGTATAAGTTATGAAACTTTTAAGTTGATTTATCTAAAGTTATTTTATTTAATAAGTATGCTATCGTATACATATTAAATATAAGTATACTATTAATATTTTTAAATAATATGTAACTTGCAATTTAAAACAGGATTAATCAAAATTGTAGCTTGTTGCAAGTTATCAAAGTTTCGTAAAATAATTTTACTTTTAAATAGTGTTATCAATATATTATATAAACGAATTCGACCGATGAGATAGTCACTTCAAGATTTCATTATAAAAAATACCTGTAGTCAAATCAAAATTTCAAAAATATAGTTAAAAGTATATTAATGACACATTGAATGATATAAAATACTTGGAGTCAAATGAAAATTTCAAAAATATAGTTAAAAGTACATAGCTGACACAAGGAAGTGTTTTTATAGGAAGAATTTAATTGACAATTGCGGGCAACTGTCATGATGTACACCAGATCAAACAAGTTCCTTTCTGGCAACTGTTTTATTTGTAATATTGTTTAAAGGGAATATAATGATTTTAGATACCTCTTTACAATATTTTAACATCATAAGTTTGTTCAAAAATTAAAATTAATTTTATATGTAAAATATGTTATAAAAATTGCATGAATTAATGAAATAAGTTCGTTGTGGTTTTCTTAGAATGATCAAAATAATTTTTGCATAGAAATAAAAATTTTGACTTAGTGAAAGTTACTCTAAAATTGAAATCAAACTATTAATATAATGTTATGCGTTTCAATAGATTTTCCTGAAATTTCAATATTCGCTTGAAATTGAAGTGAAAGAAACATAGTCTGATTCTACTCATATGCTAAATTACGAACTTTTAAGCAACTCCTCTAAACTAGAGAATTCTCTTTCATAAATTTTTAGTGCAAATTTAGTAAACAGAAATTATTGATCTGTTGATATACGTTTAATAAGTTACTATGCCCTACACATCTCGAGATGAATTTTAGCTCCACCCTGTAATTGCTAGAGACAAAATTCGTTGCAAAATGTGCAAAGCATAATAAATCAACTCCTCTGTTCATCTACAGGTCGTCAGAGAATTGAATTTTCCTGTCTGGCACCATCAGGGATCGCAACATGTACAAAGTTGAAAGGAAAATGCAAATTTATGATTTTGAGGTGTGTGGTTTGCAGAAAGTTTAAAAATAATAAAATATAATGGCTGACAATTACGATTACAGAACATACTTTATAATGGTACGTATACAGTATTTAACCTGCAAATAATGGAGCATATATATTATTTCGAGCTGCATAATTTTACATCAAAAACTGAATCACAATACACTGGTATGGACTCAATTTCTATGAAATTTTTAAAATTATATATCTAAATTAGCCTTAAAGTACTGGGCTTAAATTCCAAAGCTGTTTGCTTGTTTAATTGCCCTCTTGAAATGATCTATTTACTTTACCATTAAAAGGAAAACATAAGCGTAATGCTTGTTGTTGTTTAAAATTTTAATGTTGACATGAGCCGATGGTCCATATTTCATTCCATAGATTCTATTCATGTTTCAGACGTTCTGCTAAAAAAAGCTTTAATTTGGAAGCAATATTTTTATGAACAACAAAAAAATAGTTGTCTTTGTTTCATTTTCATTGAAATAACAGTAAGTAATCGTAAAGTAAAAATGGTATGTTGTATTTGATTTTTCAGTAATATATTCGCTTATGTCTGATGATAATGACAATTATACATTTTCCAGTTTTATTTATTTTATGACTGAAATCTAAAATATTCTTAAACATGAGCAAAAGGAAAATGACATGAAACCCATATTCCTACAACTAATATTCGCAAATAAAAAATATATAAATTCCATTTTATTTTTAAATTTCCTAAGGGATTCGTATTTTATCCTATATACGTCGTTCAATGCAGAAAGATTGATGGCAAATCCTTCATTAACCACCGAGCTACTTATCCCGCGATTAACCTGGGTTGAAATTTAGTCTATTTTATGTTGCATCCCGCAAATTACGCGAGATGTTGTGCTCACATTTTACTATTATAGCGTTGAGTTATACTGTTTTAGAATAGCAATAAATAACAATTATATTTGTTTAAAAAATAATTGCAATTATCCGCAAACCTTGCATCTAAATAGCGATATAAAACGTTCTGCAGTTCGAGGGTGAAAAGTAAATTAGAATTTTTGAAGATCTAAGGAACATAGTGACAATTGAGAAATGTAGGGGGAAAATGTTGGGTAAAACCGGGTAGCTACGGTTCGAAAGCCTGCTGAAGCTAAAATATTCGACATAGAGCTTGTAAAATTTTATTCAAATATTCATCATTTATCAGAGTACAATATATCTTTCCAGAAATGTCACAGTTTCGTAACTTTTTTTTATTAATGATTTTTTTTATAAAAAAGTCAAACTACCTGGCTTTACCCCACTAGTGAGGTAAGGCCGGGTAGATATGTTAACGTTATGGGAAATTAGGAAAACTCGATTTTCAGTGGAATAGTTGTAATCCTTTTTATTTTATATGACAATTTAGGAATATTAGTTAAAAAATTCACATGTAAAGCAGTTATCTTCTTCCTCCGCGCCACTGCAGCTTTCGTGGGTATAGCTAAGACAGTTTTTACATTGGACTGACCCTTCTTCTTTATTTACATTAGAAAATACATCATTAAAATATAAACAATCAACATCTGATGCGCTTTTATCTTCTTAATCGGAGGTATCATCAGTTCTAACTGTCCCGGTCCTAGCCATTTGGAGTACCAGGTTTTACCCCGAGTGCAGTGGTTATAAAAAACGATACAGAACCGCGCAATTATTGTAGTAAATCCTTATTGTTTGACAGGGCATGAATCCTTAGTAAACGTATAATAATCTGGACTAAATAGAGTTTTTATAACTCTAATGAGTTTTAAGTAAGGACAGTTTAAAATCAAACGTACATTAGAGAGTTGACGTCTTAAAACAGATAAACCTTCACAAATGCAGTGCATTCAACAGCTACGACCACGCTGCTATGACTGTTCGTTTTTCTTAACTATTAGAATATAAGACAGTTCTGTTTGATAAATAGGAAAAATAATAGCACCAGAATCAAGGGTACCCGGTTTTACCCCACTCTCCCCTATAGGATGCCAATAATTTCATCTAGTTAGTTTTCTTCAGAATGCAATAATATTTTTTATTGCGGTATTTTTCACATGAAATAAAGGAATGTTGTTTTTTATTATTACATTGTATTGGTTTTATAGATGATGAAAAGCAAGAATACGTATAAAGTAAGAGAAGGAAAACAATATTAGAATTTCAGTTTTAAAACTGCATATATCTTCTGCATACTGCATTGATTACTTGTTACTTAATCAATAAAGTACACAGAGTTCTTTCTTTTTAACTGTTTACAAAGCGATTTTGTTTTGGCATTATGCCCGATCTACACGTATTTGCTTATCTATCTCTGTTTATATATGTGTAGACGTATATTGCAGAATGTATAATGAATATCACCAAACATTTTCTCATGCAAGGAATTTAAGTGTGCAAAGTAAGTGTAGGGTTAAAAAAATTCTCTTTTTATCAAAAATATTTCAAGTTAAGACTTTAATTTTATACGTATATCTTCAATCTCTCCTTTTTATAATACAGATTAAGTTATAATCATATATCATATTTAATCCTATAGTAGAATTTTTAAAATTTATTCCAGAGTTAAAACAATTTTTGAAAGAAGATTCTAACCGTTCTACATTTTTTGAAGAGCAGTAAAGAAAATAGTTAGAAAAATAAAACTAACGTAATATTTTGATAAATAATAATAAAAAAAATCATTGAAATTTCTTGGAAAAACTCAAAACACTTAAAACGGTTAAAATGAATAAATATTTGATTTTATATAATTTTTTTACAAAATGTTTATTAAAGTATTTCAGAAAAATAGTCAGAATATTTGGAAAAACTTGTAGTATAACTGATCCGTCCGGAATTTCGATATGTTGTACAAAAACAAATATTTATAAATTCCGACAAAGAATAAGGAAGTTGAGAGCAAAAATATTTATACTCCATGAACGTGCTTAAATTAAGAAAAGACAGTTTATTTTCCCCCTTTAGATATCAAGAGAAATATATAAATTATTGCACTTTCTATATACGTAAATAAAAGAGGAAAGTATGTGTGTGTGTTCGTTTATTGGTTCTTTATGCAAGTCCACACCGTTGGATTTACGACGATCAAATTTAGCATAGCGATGGATTAGCACAAGAGGGAGCTAACGCCATAAAATTATTTTAAAATTCGAATTAGATTTTTATTTATTTAATTAAATAACGGAAATTAAGGTATTTTTAGACGTTTTTCACCAGTAACTTCTGAAATACTTATGGTATGAAAATTATTTTTACATTACCTTAAAAAGCAAAAAATTATATTTTTAATACCAATTTAATGGTTGTACAATTTTTTTTTATCTAACTGTAATTAACGCTTCAAAATTAATTTTGAAGGCGATTTGTAACAATGTTTTGTATTGCTATAAAATCATTTTTTCATCAAAGTTCAATTCATCATCCTTTATTCGCGTATTTTTACCACTGTTAAAGTTAAGAAAATATTGTTTCCTTTGGTCATTGATTTCAATGTAGATTTCGTACTTCCGCTGTTATATTTCGTAGCATGCACTTAACTTCCGATTTATTTCGCAGCTTTTAATATGCACTAAAAGATCCAGTGACGTTAGTTTAGTTACTACGCGATGTTTCGTTTAAATTTCACAAATTTTTGAATGACCCTAATCACCGGCGTAGCGACCGGCGAGTAAGGGAAGTGTAAATGCCGCAGATGCCAGTTTTAGATAAACGTTACAACAAAAGATGCAGACAAAACATTACTGCATTTATGCAGTTTTTAAAGTAAATTATGATAAGTGGGCGTAAAAAATAATACGAAGCTCGGAGGGCCGTTTGCGCTTGCTAAGCAAATGACGACTGGGATGAAAAAAATCATATTCCCTGGCCTCCACTTGCCCACGCTGCGCCACTGACCATGTTGCCAAAACGTTAATATGTTTGTGTCGCTTTTTAAAGTCATATACAATAAGAAGTCGAAAAATATCACGTCCAGAGCGCCGTTTACGCAAGTTATGCCTCTTATGATGAAGGGGGAGGAGAAGAAAAATCATAGTATGACTCGAGGCCACTTACCCTCGGTATGCTACTGTCAGTATGTAAAATTACTGAAGGTTAACCGAGTTCATTCCTACCGAAGGGAGAGGACTAGGGAGAAAAAGAAGGAATGCTGCTTCCGGTCAGGCACACAAACACCAAAGAGAAGAGAATGGGGAGCGATAAAAAGCATAATAAGAAGTATTTCTGTTTTCTCCGTAGTAATGATGGGGATGGGAAGATGGAATTCCAAGGGTTGTCAGGCTCGTGTGAAGTGGTTCAAAGTATAGACAAAAAGAAGAGGTTAGTTTGGCTGCTGGCCGAGGGGCCAGAGACACAGGAGAGGGCTAAAGAAAATCAACAAAAAAGTTACAGTTAAAAATTCTTTAATTAAGTTTAAAGTGTTATAAGTACTTAGACTTGAAAATATTTCTACCTCGATCAACGCCGGGTATATAAGCTAGCTATGAGTCAATTTTGACGATATAATTTCAGTCTCGAATTGAAATCTCCTGCATCAGGCGTTATACACTGGCATACAAAAGTTAAGGAACTTTTCGTAAAATGCCAGAAATTTGCAATTAATACGGAGACTATGTTTCAAAATCAGTTCTGGAGAATCGTGTGACATTCAATAGAGTATCATATACATATTACAGTGAAGATTCGGTCACGAGGGCAATTAGGGGGACCACCAGAAAGGGATGAAGGCGAAAATGGAGTTTCATCCATCCTGTTTCACAGAAAGCTGATAACGAGATGTAACTTTTATCAATGGTTATGGTTTAATGTGAATAGTATTTACGTGCATTTTCATAAGCATAGCACAAATATTCGGGAAGATATAAATGTTTCTTTAAAACATCCCAACTTTTTCCGCATGTATTTTTCTTATAACATGCAGAGTTTTCATTCAAATTATTCGAAATTTTCAGAACACTTGACAACATGTTACAGAAGTATTGTATTAAACCTTGAAGTAAATACGTTGAATAGTACAGGAAATATGAGTGTTTGCACTAAATAATTTTTTACTGCGCATGTCCAAGCCGCAGCGGAATTTTTCTTTCGTAACTTCAAAGCCAGATATATAGAGCAACTTTAAAAAAATTCCAGTTGAATCCCACTATAATTCAGAAAGCTTCGGCGTTTAAGTGAGGTTGAATTTCAATTTCTCTTTAAGAGAAGTTAAATGATGAGGGTTTTTGTACAAACTGATATTTTTTAAATTATTATCTTCGAACACTAACATTGAATTTTAGTAAAATTGAATTTCCTGAATACCATGAACACCTATAAATAATGTTATCGGTTCTGAGTACGAGATTACATGAGTAATAATGTAACCTCGTTATCAGCTTTCTGTGAAACAGGATGGGTGAAACTCCATTTTTGCCTTCATCCCTTTCTGGTGGTCCCCCTAATTGTCCTCGTGACCGAATCTTCACTGTAATATGTATATGATACTCTATTGAATGTCACACGATTCTCCAGAACTGATTTTGAAACATAGTTTTCGTATTAATTGCAAATTTCTCGCATTGTACGAAATGTTCCTTAACTTTCGTATGCCAGTGTATATAACTTTCTCATTTATTTATGTTTTGTATTTGGGTGTATTGAATAAAACAGGAGGCCGGTATATGAAAAAACATGAATCCCGAGCAAAGCCGGGTTCTCAGCTAGTACTTTATAAAAGATATTAGACTGAAAGGTATTTTAATACAATTTTTGGCCACATGAATTATCACTATACGACCTTTGGCTTGAAAATCTTAATTCATTTCAATTTAAAGAATGATATCCAATTTCGTATGCAAGTCTTTCATGTTTGCAAACCCTGGTGCATTCCCACAAAATGTATTAAATTAACCTGTCGAAATACCTTAAAAAAAGAAGTAAACAAATCCTGAAATGGACGATCTGATATACGAATCATTGTAAATTAAAATTTAAAAATAATCACATTTAAGCTGTTTTGGTTTACTATAAACTTATTTCACATTCTTTGCAGGGGTAAAGGTAGAAGAGGATGTACCGAAAGAAAAGAATGCATTGAGAATTTAAAAGAAATTATTTTCTAACTAAGCCTTAAAATTGTTTGCTACACTTTGAAATACGTTTTTCACTTTGAGTGAACGACAGTTTAAATCGAAAAAAAGTTTTAGACATATTTCTTTCACAGTCCTGAATAAAACATTTTACTAAATTTCATCGCATTGCACGACATTCCAATGAAATTATTGTCCTCTTTTCTGCTATTCTTTAACTATCCTTATTATGGGAGGTCAGAATTTCCAGCCTCATATTCTATCCGTTAAAAGTTACAGATATGCATAAACTACTTGAATGATGTTAGTCTACTGCTTATAGTTTGTTTCAAGCAATGTATTTTCATTGTAAATTCACAGAAGTCTTTTAACTTTGTTAAATTATGAGCAATGGAGATGTGGCTTGGAATGTGAAAGAGTGAGGTTCCTGCCTTGTCATTTTACCACGTTTCAGAATGACCAGGTCCGTTCCGATAAGTTTCAGTTTATTGCTTTTTTTAAAGAAATGCGCACTACAGAGATAATTCCATTTACAGAGTGCAATGAACAAAGAACAGAAGTACAATGAGTTAATCATAAAGGTATTAAAACGCGTTAGAAAAAAGAAGTGGAATACAGAGAATATAAAAAATCAAAACACAAAACCATAAAAATGTTGCAAAAACATAAATGATTTAAAACGAAAACATGCAATCACGAAACCATTAAATGACACACCAGGATTCCAAAAGCCGCATATCGTCACATTAACATCATAAAAACACAATTTCTTTAAAAAAATTTAAAACATTAAATCAAAAAACCATTTAAAAAAAGCAAGGATTAAAAAGGTAAATAGACACAAACACAATATCCTAAAAAACACATATTAGTTTAGTTATATTAAAGTCAGTTTTGGAGCCACGCGAGTTCGTAATTTTCAACCACGGTCAGATGACGATGACGACACCTGAGCTAGTATTCCCTTTCCGCACTTCCCCACCACACCAACGGGAAGACGTTTGGCCCCGAACGTATGGTTTAACATGCAACATCCCCACATATACGGCGGAGTTTCAGTGGAATCGGGTTTCGAGCCTGAACCCTCCGGCCCCGAAGTCGAAACCTTGCCACCAGGCCACCTCGGCCCCATTCAGATAAAGCTCTAGTGTAGCTTTACAATGGGACGTTATTCTAGTTAAAATAAACAACCATAACACCTCAATTTAAATGTTTTGTCCTTTCTTTGTAGGGAGAGATATTTTCAAGCAAATTTGATTTCAAATACGCCTAATAATTTCTTTATGGATTTCAAGGTAACATCAACATATGCGTTTTAATTAAAGATGTCTAATAAAATGTCAGTTGTCCATATAGCACCCAGCTTTACTTTCTGACTACTCACTTGAACTCTTTCATTGAGACTGCAAACAAGTTATTCAGTAAAATATTTTGCATCATATGCTGGAAAAGATTTCTTGATCTGAAAGTAATTAATATTTTATACAATTATTTAAACATTTGACTATATGATTAAAATTTGAGTTCTGAATCCGGAAATTTTAAAGACAGGTTTGCTTAAAAAAATTAAGACTTAGAAAACATTTCCTTTCATTTATCTTCTTACAGATGCGATTTTTATTACACTGAAGTAATTTCATAAGGTCTTTGGAAAAAATCAAACCTGATATCAGACCTGAAAAACATTTATGAAAGTTTTAACCTTTCCTTGGGCAGTTTCGTCGAAACCACCCTTTTGAAAGCATTTTTCCTTAGCCAGGTGGTAGTCTTTTGAGCATTTATTGGAAAAAATGTGTTATTAGTATCTAATGAAAACAACAGATGATTGTACTAATGGCTAATTTTTTCTTATGGATTAATACAATTATTAAATTGTTTGAAGCTCTGAAAAGGTTAATTTTAATTCTGCTAAATATGCGAATGAAACATGGATTGTTCTTGTTACTCAGTGTATTATTTCGAAGAAACTCTTCTTATGGCATTGTGCATTTAAATGAAACTTGTTAATAAAAGAAAAGATGGTAGAGGAAGAAATCCAGTAATGATTTAAACCTGGTTTTTAAACAGCAGATTTGAGACTGAGAAAATGTCACATCTCAAAATAATACTAAAAATGGGTCTTCCCCCTTAATTTCAAAATGTCTTGAAATTTTTATGTAATTAGAATCGGTAATGTTACTAAAAATAATTCACATTTCTCTTTGGATAGTTAATAGTTTTGCAATATCATGGGATTATTTACATTTGGTAACTTTTTTGGCCCTGTTATCTTCTATACTACTTCATTTTGAAACAAGACGCGTTTTGTTCATCGAACGATAAAACTTGTTTGCCTCTAGTCTAGACTGAAAATCTTCTACTTTTGAAGTTTGATCCTTATTTTTAACGATGTTTTAGTACTTTAAGCTATGTTACACAAAAATCCATTTCTACTTTAAATTGAGAAATGCGAATGTGTGGTTATTCAATGCAAGAGTTAGTTTAACTTGTTTTTAAAATGTTATTGGACATATGTACTTTACGTGGTATATGGTTTTAAATCAGTATTTTTTAATGCATGCGAGTTTCAGACTTTTACAATAAAATTATTTGAATTTTAGAAAATGAAATAAATTCATAATAAAATACTAAGTTTACACATCTATTTTCAAGAGAAACATACTTGATTAAAAAAAATGAGAATTTCTAGGTACTTTTCATTAAATATATTTAATTATTAGATATCACAAAAAGCTGTGAAGATTTTATAATGCATCCCTCTAAATTAAAACAATTCCAGATTTAAGGTATCCAACTGGTTTAAAATCGTCGTTTTTGATAAAATTATCAAAAAAAAAAAAAATATGACTTAATTTTGTAGCTTGTTTCATCAGTTTTCTAAAACTGTCTCAATTTTTACTCTACGTGAATTACAAATGGAGTTACAGCTGTTTTATTATCGAACTGTAAGCATTATTTTATGTTGCATGAAAACTTTAAATGTGTTTTCTGAGAAATGATGTTTTTGAAGAAAACTGTCGACCGTAACAATGATTTCTCTAAAAGTCATTCAAGTATTGATATGAAATTTTCTGAGATTGTTTTCTGTCATATGCTTGATGTTTCCTCTAAGAACTAAGGTCAATTTTAAAATCAAGTATTATTTTTAAGTGCTTAAATATAAACGAAAAGCATTTTTTATGAAAAATTACCAGTTATTAACTATGTTCAGCTATATCTCAAAACTATTTTGAAGTACAAGAAATATTTTAGAGCATTGAATAGATAACTGTCATAAAAATGTACTCCTACAAGGATTTATGTATATTTTGAATATGATTTTGTCTATGGCTGTTAGCGTAAGGCAAATATTTTAGTCATTTTTCTTCAAATTTCTCAGTTTTTTAAAAAAAATATTGTTTTGATAGCCTAATTTTACAATATTTTCATAGTTTTAAAACATACGCAGTTGAAAAATAACATTAAATAATATATATAAGTTATTTTTCAAAAAAAATGTCTCCGAACACAGTCGGATACCTTAAAACAATTAAATATGTACAACTCCTGCTTTGAAAGCCAATGCTCGACATTCACTAAAATCAGAATGATTATTGGAAATCAAAAATCCAATTTTACTAATGATTTTGAATGTAGGAAATAAATGAATTATAAAACTAAGAATTAAATATTTATTAATGCTGAATTCCCGAATATAATTGCAGCGACTAATCGTAGTACTTAATTGTTGCAACTGAATGAAAACTAGATAATGCAAATTCGTTGACAACTTCAACAATAGTTGAGGAGTAGAATGAGCTTTTAAAATTAAAATATGTTATTCACGGTTCAGCTCTTTATTAGTTTGAAGTTTATGAAATTTCAGATACGATTCCTAAGCCTTAGTATGTATATTTGTCAAACAAATTTGCCCATGCGTTTGTTAACTATGGCATTATATTGAGAACCAATGACTGAAAATGATTAGTATCCGACAAAATCTTCACTGAAAGCACGCATTAGTTGTAGTATACAATTATGTTGGGATTTCACAACTTTATCAAAGCAACTACTTTATGAATGTAAAGCATTTGCTCTGCGAATGGATTGAAAATATCTTCTACAGCACACATGCAAAGCATTTCCTTCTGGAGATACTTCAGAAAAGCATTCGTTACTTCTTACCATATAAAGTGTAGTTATTCCCTTTTCTAGTGTGTTTCTTCATATATTGCCCTTTATTCATTTCATGAAGCAAATTGCTAAAGCTTGAAAAAGATGTTTCAAATAGTGTTGCTAAAGAATGAATGAAAATAGTTTCAATTCCATTCCATAGCCCAGGAGGGTCGACTCTTAGAGTCTTTTGATAACTCCGCGGGAACAAACTGTCCCGGGTGAGGACCAAACTCACACCCTTCAGATTATAAGACTGAGAATAATAAAGGTGACAGCTTTAGAGAGAGGAACCTAATTACGCTTAAGACGATTTAGAAGGATTTAAATGTTCAAAATGTTAAATTATTTTTTATAGCGACTATGCAAATCCATCCAAAATAAAGATAAAGGTGACAGCTTTCTTGGTTAAAATGACCTGGATCACCTCAACCAGAACCTTATGTACGAGTTTGACTTGGCTCCTAGATTCATCTTCAGACCTCAACTGGGAATAATGGAACAGCCTACACACGTTGGGTGACTCTACCAGGAGAATACCTTCCCGACGCACAGTAAAAGTTCAATATAAGGAGTATGACTAATAACTAGAACATCTCTAAATATGAGTGATTTGCAATAGACCGTCAACGAACTAAAGTTTAACCCTGCAAAGTTCACTATATGTTTTTGTTCATCATAAATATGTAAAGCGAAAAAATTTAGCATTTTTTATTTTCAAGAAATTTGCGGTTTCACAGTGAAACCCATTAAACCGTAACGGGCTATTTTCCCTCAAAAATAAGTTATCAACGAAATACAATTTAAATTATGTATTTAAACAATAAGTATACGTGAGTATTCATTATAAGTGAGTATAAGTCTACGTGAGTATTCAGCATAAGTGAGTATAAGTATACGTGAATATCCATAAAATTCAATATTACTTTCGAAGAGTCAATTTTAAAAAATATCAATTTGTGTAAGATTTTGTAGAAATGTGATTTTGTATAAATGTACATAATTTTCATTTTGTTTCTCTTAGAGATAAGCAATTTAGCTCTTACAATGCCGATATCTTTGTGAATACTAACGGTATTGAACTAGTTTTCCTATATATCTATCTGGCTCTTAGGTTGCGAAAGAAGAATTACGCTACGTTCCGCCCATGCGCAGTTAAAAAATGCTCAATGTGTAGTTTCACTGCGAAGCCAATGAACGCGCTAAGATATAAAATTTATGCGTTCACGCACGCACGCACGCACACACACACACACACACACACACACACATCCAAATTTTGGCGAATTTTATTAAAATAGTAGAATTTGAAGCAACGTTTATTCTCTTCCTATTCTGTTATGACCAAGCGAGGAGAGGAAGTTTAAAGACCAGATAGCTTGAAAAAGATTCCTTATATTTTGGTGCAAATTATGACTGTCATTTCAACATATCCTTTCTTTCTAGGTTCTCTTTTAAGTGCAAATAGTGGTGGTTCTAATCCCCCTTAATATAGCATCTGAAAACTAGCGAATAATAAACAAATCAAGCTTTGTGAGTGAAGGACTACTGATACAGGGAAAGTGAGGCATTTTTTGGTCGTCAGGCTACCTTGACGCTCTTAGGAAGCACTTGACGGAGAAGTCTGACTTAATTTCCCTGTATGATAGTAGGTTGACTTCCTGGAGAACTTTTGGGGAAAATTGGCCCACATTATCGTCTCACTCGGGGAAAAAAGCAGGAAAATCTACAGTAACACTAGACCAAAGGAACATCACCCCGCCCAGCCTAAGCAACCGGGTAAACAACTGAAAGACAGGCGGCCGCAACAGACAGTCAGGCACTGTGGTTCCTGCATAATAGCCCCTATTACGAGCGGCTCATGCAGCAACCCCCCGTTTTACAGGGGTACGTTAATTAAAACGGTTCTATATAAAAAGAAAGGAGAAGTAAATAGGCCTGTTTTATATTTAGTGTTTTTTATTATATTTTTCTATTATGAATCACTAATAACGAGAAGTTCGTTATAACAACAATTTTCACCGCAACTACACGTTGTTGTGTCATTATAACGGAATTTAACTATCCTGCCTCTGTTCTTCACAGAGGCACAAGCTCCCCTATGAGACAGCATGAAAAATTTGAGATAGATAATAAATGTACCATTCTTAAGGAATAGATTAATAATAAAAATTTTATGACGATTATTGCCTGTAAGATTTTCTTGGATATGCTATTTTATTTATCAGTAAATAAAACATTTTTGCTGTAAGATTAAGACTATACATTTATGCTTTAGTTAGACCTTTATGAAACTAAAAATGAACAAAATTCATAATGGTCTGTTTCTTTCCCGCAAAGGTTTTCCCCAATTTATTTTTTAATGAAATTTATAATTCAGATATCTTTTAATATTTCAAAGCCATTTTTGAAAGAATTTCCCGTTTTAAAAACAATTAAAGAAAAGAATTATAGTGTATCTTAGTGAAGTTTTCGTTTGTTAATGGCAAGTTTATCAAATGGAAATAATTTTAAAGACAATGAGATGAGAATATTTCATTTTTGACTTTCTACCGCAAATCAAACTAATGTAATAAATTTAAGAAAAATAAGAATAAAAACTCGAACACTGATATGAAACAAAATTAACTCTTTTAAAAATGCAAATTTCCCTCGAAGTCATATATAAACCAAACGCATTTTTAACACAAATCCTGAAAAATGTTCGATCTTTGTGTAATCAAACATTTTTCAGATTGCTCAATGGACACAAGCCACCATGATTCCCCTGTCTTAAAGAGTTAAGAAAACAAGAATAGAGTTAATAAAATAACCAAAAAAAAATAAATAAAAGGAATAGAATTCTTTCTGGATTTTACTTTTGTTATTTTATTTCCCTTACAGATAATGCTCACAGTGAAAGAATTCTTTTTTACTCAAATCGCTAAGGAAAATAAAGAATCCTTGAAATCTTCAAGCGTTAAGAAAACAGTGCAGGTATGGTGCGAATGAGAATATGGGGGAAAGCAAATCTAAAGAAAGCGGGGGGGGGGGGCCACCGCCGGGCGTCACTGAAAGCCCAGCTGCTGATACAAGGTTTAAAATCTGTATAAATGGAAAGGACTCTGTTAAATTTTTAACTCCCTGAGAAAAGCGATAAGATGTTTTTCAAGCTCTCAAGAGTTTTGATGGAACTTTTTTTCCTTCATGTGTTCCACTTATCTGAATTGAAAACGCTTCGTCGAATATTCTGATGTAAGTTTTCTAAGATTCAAAATGAGAGGTTTAATAAAAAGAACTCTTTCGAATCTCCTCCAATTTCGAATCGAGTTGCTATGTGAAGCCCTTTTAAAGGTTTTAAGAATTCTCTTCGCAAATCTTTTTCGTTTTATATCCTTGCTATCAAAGCAACAGACGATTTTTTTATTCATTTCTGTGTCGAATTTAATCAAGTCCTTTGATGCAGTTATGATGTGTCCTGGAAATCACATTTATTTCTCAGAAAAATTGGTGTAATATTTTTATAAAGAAAACAAGAAGGTAATATAAGTATCGAATAATTTTGAGATAAAGAAGTTCATGATCAGAGAATTTACATAGATGTTTGCATTTCTTGAAAGTCTGTCTGCTTTCATTATTTTATTCAGTTGCTTTAAAATTCTATGAAATTTTAAATTATAAAAGAGAAACTTCCGATGCTTTTGTTCACTCTTAGCACTAAGGTTTTTATCAAAATTTATGGATCTTCCGAATATGTTGAAAAAAGGAAAGATTCTTTAATGAATTCTTTTCACATTTTCTGTTTATATGATGACTACGAAATGAATATATATATATATATGAATCTCACAGAGAAAACTTACGATATATTAATTTTAATATGTTCCGTGCTTCTTTCTGGATTTTATATTTATACGGTATACCCATATTTTAAAGTTAATTATGTTTACAGATGAAAATACATACATTCATGAATTTTAAAATATTAAAATTTTGCCATTGACGACATGCCATGATTTTTACATATTTTGGTTTGAAAGATTTCTGAATTAAAATACTTTTTATATCTATTAAAAAGATAAGCCGAAATCTCTTGCGTTTCTATGAAATACATAATATCGGGCACATTTTAAATCCTACCCTTATTAGACTGATGTTTACCATTAGAATTTATCCAACTTTAATGACATCTCATTGAAATTTCAAAATGTTTTTCGGTTTTAAAATTACTGACAAAAAATTTCGAATTGTAAAATGATTTAAATTTCTTATCAATAGTTGGCAGCATAATCATGGTGACAATATATTGCATGAATTTGACTGGTTTTGGTTGAAGGATTCATCCTATCATCACGTTATTTTTAAACTGATTTGTTGACCATTTTAACTTCGAATTGAGATTGGCTATAATTAAATAATAAATAATATTACCAGCTTTATGATGATTTTAGATACAACTAGGAATAGCATCCAAGATAGGGATACTGATTTAATTTATATCTCTGCATTACGTAGCAGTTTTGTTTAGTAGGTGGCGGGTGAGGTGACGAACCAACCATTCAAACTGTGATGGAAGCGGTAATTGCTATGGAGGGAGAGAGGAGGAAAAAATATTCTGAAAATATTATAGTATTTTTTTCTACGTTGCATTATTTGTTTAAAAACTCTTTTTTGTAACTTAACATGCTTCTCCAGAATTGGACACTGAATTCATATTTCATGTACTAAAGAGGAATCTTGGGTATCTTATTTTAGCCGATTGGGTACAAAAGTTTTTACAAATCTATAATGTTAGTGACAAGACCACATACCAAATAATTTCGTTCGTCTAAATCATTACATTTTTGAGATACCGCGTTCACTCACGCGCAAATGTGCAGAAGGACAGATGGCCAACCCATTGCAGAATTGGGTTCAAAATTTGATACAGATCTATTATTCTAATCATAAATCTATATTCTGAATATTTCATCTATCTAGCTTTTTGTGTTTTTTAATTATCGTGTTCACATGACCAACAGACAGATTTCCCATAAACGGATTTATCCAAAAATGGTATTAACCTGCGAATTTGGTGAAAAACCAAATACAAAATATAATGCCTGTAGCTTGTTGACAGATCGACAGACAGGCAGATAGATATACCGTACAACCTCGGTTAAACTAAATAACGGGGGCTTTTCGGATAACGAGTTTTTCGGTTAAGTCATGAAGATCTATTACTATTTTGTATCTAATTACAGTGTGTAATTTTGAAATGTTTTGTGTGCAAAGCGAATTCAAAACTCTCTTTGTAGGCTACATTTAGATTCTTTATTAAAGTTAATATTAATTACGTAGGGCTATCCATCTCGCGTAATATTCGCACCGACGAGTTCGGACGCTATGCGCCTGACACACGCAGGTAAACAATATCGTAATTAACATTGTTAATGCCCATTTATTTAATTTTTACATTCTTAAATTAATCACTTTTCTTCTTAGGGAGATTTAAAAGAAAAAAAAGGGGGATTTCGTTTTAAAAAAAGTCTCGCTTTCGCGATTATTTCTGTGCAGTACATTACGTATTTTTTAGATTTGAGATTTCAGAGGCATTTCGGATTAACCGGGTTTCGGGCAACCCGAGTTCGGTTAACTGGGGTTTTGCCGTAATTCCAAAAA
Source organism: Araneus ventricosus (assembly GCA_013235015.1). Lineage (NCBI taxonomy): Eukaryota > Metazoa > Arthropoda > Arachnida > Araneae > Araneidae > Araneus > Araneus ventricosus. Next base: position 1,389,578 of record BGPR01000089.1, on the reverse strand, counting down.
TGTGTTTTTCGGACTCAGGGAGGCCCAAAACGTGGAGTTTCATCAAAATCTCCAGACCAGCTTTTTTGAGAAATGCAATAATTTCTCCTTGTATACTTCTTATATGAGATATGGACTAGCATATGCCATAAAACCTTTCTATTTGAAGTCTTGTTGAGGAGGAGATCATCGAATTATATCCAAACTATGTCCCCAACTCAATAAAGAAGAAACATACCCTTTTCCTTTAAGGCATATTGGAAAATTCCTTAATCTGATCAGAAAGCATTATTCCTCGAAAAATAAATAGATAAATCTGAACGTTTAGATCTCTTCTCTCAACTCATCCGGCTTATAAAAGGGTATAAATCCACATAACTATGATTTAAAAACAATTCCTCCGCGATTGAAAACAATGAAATACAGTTTCAGTTTCCCCCAAAGCTTATTTTAAATTCCACTTCGACCGCATTCAGTGCGTCCATCCCAACCCAACTTTATAAAAAACCGGGGAAAACAATGAAAACAAAAACAAAAGACCTATACCCTCCCCTCCAAAATCTCTCAAAAATAGATATTTTATACTACCCCAAACACAGACCGCTTCTACACGCGCATTGATAAAATGACTGGGGAAAAAAGAAATGAAAATCCCCACACACGTGAAATTGGACGGAAAAGATTCCCCAAAGCTTTGGTATCTTTCTCTTTTAGTGTAGAGACAGCCACCGAGAAAGCCGTCTGTTCCCAAGCCACAGGATTTACCTGCAAAAAGCGGTTTAAGTCAGTTAGTGAACGTAGGCGGACAATGAAAATGCCAATAGGTTGCAATATCGCCAGAAGCAAATCAAATGGTTCGCCGTTTATCAACTTGAGACACGAACCAGCAGATAGAATATCATTTATATTTCATATGTTTTCTCTTTCTTTGCGGAGATTTGGTTGGAAATGATTTGGTATTAAAATTGCTCAAATTCTAATATATTTTTAAAACCAATGCTTTTCTAAGAATTTGTGTGCGAGGAGGCAGTTTATGGTGCGTTTCTTGTGATGAAATAAATTTTAAATTTTCATAAGAGATTTTTATGCGTAGCATATGGTATGCATTTTTGATAGTTAAGCAGTTGAGGCAAAGATAATGTAATTTTAAACGCGTTTCCTTATTACATTTCTAACAATCCTGATAATACATAATGCGTTGCAGACAATATACATTTAATTTTTTCATTACGTTGAAAGTTATATTTTTTTATCAGATTTTTTTTAGTTTGAACGTTAGTAACATTTTAACGAAATCAATATCAATGTTTCTAAAAGATTTTCACAATTTGTTATTGCTTTCTGTCGTTATTTAGTAACATTTCCGATTGCAATGATTTCTTTTGACAAAAATTAACAGACTTGACTTCGAACTTTTATAGTTTTCCGGCATCAAACAAACATTAATTAGTTCGTGCAAAGAAAAGAAATTGTAGAGATCCAAGAAATTCCATATGTATAAAGCAAATCTTTGGATTTTATCTTTTAAACAATTTTCTCAAAGGAAGGAAACATTTTTTTTCTTCTATAAAAGCAATCAAGAAAATGCTATTTTTAAAGTGACAATAAATCTTCTTTTCATATAAAAATTTTGTAGCAGTTCTTACTATTACACACGTTTTACTATACCTCACATTTAGTTTAATGCTATTAAACACGATGTTTTCGACTGTGACAAAAGGCGTTCATTCAAACATAATTTTTCATCTCATTCATAATGCAGATTTTAAACGTAGTGAAGATCTTTAGAAAGCAGCCCAGCAAGAGATTATTATAAATAAAAAATGAATAATTTTTAGCTTAGCTTGGATTAGTTGTGTTACATTAACATCCCGTCCTGAAGCTACTTGAAATCGCTTTTGGGACAGAAATCACTTATTTGAACAGTAGCCAGCTGATGAAGATAGCACCTTAGCTAGAACCTTCCTTTCTAAACTTCCGCACCACACCGCTAGAAAGTTGTTTGATCGTGCACCAGGATCGTCCATACACGGGATATTAGTTTGGAATTAAATCTAGAACCCGATATCCTTCCGGTTTTAAAAACCAGATACTGCCACCAAGCTACCACGTCCCTTAAAAGCCCTAGATTCTATTCAGACGATAAAAGAGTTTCAAATATTGATGACAAAATTATAAACTTTAAAAAACGAAATAACAAAAATGCGTACAAAAATATGATATAAATTTTCTCAAGTATAAATAAACGGACGCATTTGAAAAATTAAACTTCCCACTTCAACCACAAGAGAGTTCCAAGTTCAGAATGCAAAGCGGAACGGAACGCATCGACTTGCACCGCTTTTCCTCACAGCGGGGTGGGCGATGATGGATTGCACTTTCTTATGAGAAATGTGTGCAGGACCGTTTCGATCGCTTTAAGAATGGACGGTTATTTGGCCCCGAGCCACACAGAATGACCCAGCAGTTGTTGCTCCGATCCAGCCCTACAAAAACACAGGTGGATGTCGGCAATCTGACAGTCTGTCGCTAACTGGGGTTTTGTTTCAATTTTGAAAAAGGCCGATTTTCTGGAATGGTCGCAAGTTACATTCTGGGAGGGCGGTGGTAAGTAAAACAGTGACTTGGAACTTTTAGATTAAGTAACAGTGAGTTGAGGGTTTTGAAGGGGAATATCTTTTGAAATACCTAATACAATTATTTGGAATATGGCTCTGTTGCCTCTAAATGGGCCTTTGATTTTTTAAAAACTTTATTTTTACTGATGATATAAATCGGGCAACAGCAGGTATATATGAGATACACCCACAAGATTAGGATTTCCTTAGAGGGAAAATATTCTTAACCTCTAACCACCTTGCAAATATATATAGTTTTTAACCCCTCGTTCTCCTGTATCAATCCATGTGTGATGGTTAGTTATCGTTATGAGGAATGAAAAGAATAGGTAACACCACCGGCGGTCGAAAAGAACCACACATATAGAAATGAGAGGAAAAATCTTCCCGTTTCTTTGCCGAAATCCTTGTTTATAGAGGATCATTTCAGATTTCCTTCTTCAGAAATCTGAAGTTAAATGTTAACGTTTATTTTTAGGGCTTTCAAAGTTATTAATTATATCTAACATCTTAGTAAAGCGTAAATTCTGAATTAAAAGACAGGACACTGAGACTTTGGATTATTTATTAGACTTTCAGCTGGCATACTAGCGACCGAGTTCTTTTTTGTTGCTGTTGAAAAACTTCGAATATCTCTTGAAGTTCATCCAGACTTGGTTATGGATATTTCTTAATCTTTCCTTTCATAGCGACTTTCAAGATTTTGTACTTAAGCTATTGTCTATAATTGCTAGGTCGTAATTTTCAACTAAAAGCCCACTATCGGTTTTCTGACAACTTCGTCACGTGTCTTGTGCACTTGCTGAATCTCGGAAAATATAAAGTAAAGCTTGATATTGTAAACAAATTCCATTTTAGATTTTGATTTATTTTGGTAATCATCGCTTGTTGAGAAATTTCATCACGTTTATGCAACATAAAGACGGCAGCAATTTCAAATATTTAATTAGAAAGAGAGATTTATTTTTAAAAAATTATTTTCTGGTACAACAACTGGATCCATAATTTCATTCGAAGCTACAAAATCCATACAAGGCATTAATTGGATTGTGTATTGTATGGATTTAGATAATGGACAGATATCCACTGGAAGCGGAGGAAGTGTTGATAGTAGAGAAAAAATATTAGCCAGCTTATTCGTTGATTATTCGAAATGCATTGCTCGTCTTCGCCTTTGGCATATTTACAATATTGCTGTTATTTGGGGAATTATGCGAAGAGTTTGAAGAGACTTGTCGTTTGCGATAGACAAACATGGTCTAACATCTGACTATACACCATGTGGTGTGTGCTATTTGGTTGCTATAATTTTGCCCTTATTACAATAACATCAATCTTTTTAGAATCTATGCGTATATGATGATTTTTGATTTTAGTGATTTTTATTGATAGTCTGCAACTGTACCGTTTGTAATAATCGCACTTTCAGAAATTTATTTCAACCGCAATCGTTCTATACTTTCTCAAATTCAAGATTTATTGGTTGGACAATCCATTAAATGGCTTTCTTTGAGTTTATCTAAAAGTCATATACGGATAAAATCAATCATATTTCTTTACAATGACTCCTTAATTTTGGAACCTCAATAGCAGTAACGTAACCGAATATAGCACTATGCTATGAGAAGAAGAGAAGTAAAAGTCCGAAGTTCTCACTTCGGGATAATCAAGTTTTATGTTAGGACAGTACTGTTCTTCTATACACTTTCAAATTTAAAACATGACTGGAGCCAAGGAAATTAGATTGATTGCACTGCTCTTACACTCAATAATTAAATCTATAATTATCGAACCAATTCATAAAAATTGACAGAATTTGAACTTGTAGCGTTTTTCTTCTCACAGATTCAGTAATAATGAAGAAAGGATCAGCGACAACTGCCAGTCTTGAGTGGCTAAGAAAATACTTCCCGCACTGTACTCTAACACATTTCGTTCAGTTAACGTTCTGTACCAGAACAAGCATAAAACACTCACCTGATAATTTAAACCTTTTGAAGGAGCTAAATACTAATCGGGACTGAAAAAATAATGGAAACGTATTTTCGTTAACCTAACAGTTTCCTAACTTGCGAAGTTACTAGGTTTTCATCGGTACATTGTTTTGTATCATTTCTCTGAAACCATTCCACCTTTAACAACGAATTTATTTAGTTTTCTAATTAGATGTCGCATCTTTTTTCCACGAGGACAATTATTATTATTTAATTTCTTGTAAGAACACACAGGACATCTGAGATGCTTAATCTTGCCCAAGTAATTTTTGGTTTTCAAATAATTGCTACTTTGACTCAGTTAAAGATTTAGACATTAAAAATTCTGTAATTAGGTAGATTCCTTTTAGGAAGTCTACCTATTGCAATGGTTCTCATGACACTACTTCCGGAAAATTTCTACAGATCTTCACCGATCATGACCCCTATATATATATATATATATATATATATATATATATATATATATATGTAATATAACGCTTTTTCCCATGTTATCTTGTGAACACGATAACTGGAGTAATTTTGATGTAAATTTAACCAGCATGGGATATATTGTAAGGATAGAGAAAATCTCGGACGAGTTCGTAGATGGGCTATCCAGCTCAAAGGGGGTGGAAATGGTGGTGGGGGGTGGAAATTTTCATTTTCCCATAATTCCTTTACAATTGAAAATAGAAAGAAATTCAAATTAGGCGAATTATTGCCTTATCATAGCGAACAATTTTTGTATTTAAACATTTTCGATAGCTACAATTGCTTAGACGTTATGAGCTGAAAAGTGATTTTCCCACCCTTCCCCTCCTCTCCCCCTGACTTAAAGTACGTTTTAACCTATGCATGTAACCCCTCGTTGGAAAGCTCTCGTCATGTGCAGTCTCTTCCACCCATTTTCATTCTTGTAGCTCTAATCCTTATGAGAATAGAGGGTGAAATGTTCTTTTCCTTATTATTAGTAGAGACGTATATATATAACGCTTTTGCCCATGTTATCTTGTGAACACGATAACTAGAGAAATTTTGATTAGATTTTAACCAGCGAGGGATATGTTGTAAGTTCGGTGAAAATATCGACCGAGTTTGTACATGGGCTAACCAGGTAAAGGGGGTGGAAATGGGGGGGAACTGAAAATCATTCATTTCTCATAATTCCTTTACGATTGAAGATAGAAAAAAACTCAAAATAGGCGAATTATTGCCTCTTTATAATAAACAACTTTTGTACTGAAACTTTTTTGATAGCTACAATTTTTTAGAAGTTATGAGCTAAAATGCCACTTTCAATCCCCTTCCCCATTTTATCATTTTCCCATAGCTCTGTTACGACAAAAGATAGGGGAAAAACTCAATTAGGCGAAATATCACCTTATAAGAACGAACAACTTTTATATTAAATGTTTTTATGAGCTAAAATTGCTTAGAAGTTATGAGCTGAAAAGCGATATTCAATTCGCCCCAATTTATCATTTCCCCACTACTCTGTTACAATTGAAGATAGAAAGAAACTTTCAATTATAGGAATTATCACATAATCATAAAGAACAACTTTTATATAAAAGTTTTTTGATAGCTACAATTGCTCAGAAGTTATGAGCTGAAAAGCGATGTTAAGGGGGGG
>BGPR01000089.1:1350608-1383269 GCA_013235015.1 Araneus ventricosus | reverse complement strand
CCCCCCCCTGAAAATTTCATTTTCCCATAATTCCTTTACGATTGAAGATAGAAAAAACTCAAAATAGGCGAATTATTGCCTCTTTATAATAAACAACTTTTGTACTGAAACTTTTTTGATAGCTATAATTTTTTAGAAGTTATGAGCTAAAATGCCACTTTCAATCCCCTCCCCCATTTTATCATTCCCCCATAGCTCTGTTACGACTAAAGATAGGAAAAAAAAATTCAATTAGGCGAAATATCACCTTATAAGAACGAACAACTTTTATATTAAATGTTTTTATCAGCTAAAATTGCTTTGAAGTTATGAACTGAAAAGCGATATTCAATTCCCGAGCCCCCTCAGTTTATCATTTCCCCTTTACTGTGTTACGATTGAGGATAGAAAGAAACTTTCAATTAGGCGAATTATCACATAATCATAAAGAACAACTTTTAAATAAAAGTTTTTTGACAGCTACAATTGCTTAGAAGTTATGAGCTGAAAAGCGATGTTCAATTCCCCCAATTTATCATTTCCCCATAGCTCCGTTACGATTGAAGATAGAAAGAAAATTTCAATTAGGGGAATTATCACATTATCATAACAAACTACTTTTATATTGAAAGTTTTTTGACAGCAAGAATTACTTAGAAGTTATGTGCTCCCATCAGCCGCATTCACTTCCACTTTTTGTACTGTAAACAATCTGATATACCTGGCTTTGCTCCGGATTAAAATGCTTTCATGTTTAATATTTTTAATGTAAAAACTACTATTATATAAAAATTATAATACACAAATTCCTTTTCTGATTTGAAACGTTTTTAATTAAAATGAGAATATCAATTGAAACAAACGATTTTTAAAAACAGCTGTTTTCTCCATAAATTATTATTTGTTATATAGGTACTTCAAATTTCGTTAACAATTACTAAAGTAAAAGAAAGAAAGTTTCAATGTGTGTGTGAATATTTTATTATATTATTCATAAATTTAAAGAATGAAAATAAATCAGTCATTATTAGGTCAAGATATAAATGGCTAAAAATCTACTTATAAAATTTTCTTTTAGCTTTAGTCCAGAATTCTGTGAATGTATTCTGGCAACTATATATATTCGTATTATTCTTGTTTTTCAACAATAAAGAATATTGTTACGAATTCAGTATAAAATTAATTTTGAAAAAATATAAAACTGAGAGAAACAAATTGTATGGAAATGAAATTTTTGTCACTGAAATGCAAATTTTATTTAAAATATAATAAGGTGTAAAAATAGTTTCGTGAGATAGTGATTTCCAAAGATATAGCGGACAAAAGCCTTGTTTAATTTTTAATTAACAGGCTTTGGATTATGTAATTGCAAGTAACTTTTTGGCTTTGAAAAGTTAAGGTAAACTTTCTTTTGTCTTAAATAAAAAGTGTGCAAAGTCTGGTTGAAATCTGTCCAGTGGTTAAGGAAATGTGGAGCATACATACAAACACAATAACTTCTATTTAAATTAAGATAATTATTAGATCATTACAAGATTAAGATTGCTGGCATATACTATGAGCCATAAAAAAGGTTTTAGTGAAGATATCGTCACAATTAACTAAATATTTGATTTTATTTAAGTAAAAAGTTAATTTTCCTTTATTAATCAATTAATTTTAATAGTTAATTTCTTTATTATTTAATTTGACAGATTAATTTAATTTCATATTTAACTAAACATGGCTGCACCAAGATTTGTTTAATAAATTTAATATAAAATTGCCAAAAAGATAGATATATAAGAGTTCCCTTTATCCTTTTTTATACTGAAAAATATCTCATTAACTTTAAAATTGTTTTGGGGTTTTCTGCCTGAGTATTTGCTTTTAACTGTCTATGGAGATTTAAATTTCCTGTTCAAAATGGCTGCATTGATATCCTATGCTTTAAACACACGTGTTAAACACGTGGAACTCACAATGTTTAATAATTTTTATTCTCTTATGTGTTAAGAATTTAGTGACTATTATCTCTGTAACCAGGGAGTTCTCTAAATGAGCTCATTCTAGTAATGTTTAAATGTTTCATGTCGTGTGATTTTACCATATGACAAAGTAATGTTCGCACAATTATATGGTAACCTAGATTAAATAAACTAATCTAGAGTCGTCCTTCATCCGTGTCAAGTGTCAATTTCTTGCTACTATTTCAGATAACCTGGCTTAATGTTATCTAGGGGATATTTGCGCTGCTGGGATATTTTATGATCCCTAGATGTTGAATGATTACGTGTTGGGATATAAAAAAAAGACCAATTTACTGATCAATAAATCTAGCATAACCTTTTGGAATGAAAAATGGAATGATAAAACCTTAATATAGTAAAAATTAAATCTCATGAAAAGAATGTCGCTGTCAGAATCACAGCGTAAATATTGCAATGTGTAGAAACAATAAAGTCATTGGCTATGTCTGTATTGATCAATATGTAATATTTCATTACTTCTGTAACATTAGTGTAAAGGAATCTACCTTTGCCTTCAAGCTTGCTGAAAAGGGATTTTTTTAATGCACGAGTCAGATACGTCAATGTAGGTGAAGGAATTAAAACTATATCACACGGACAGCTTATCGTGTTCTGTTTCCATGGGTACGAGGGTAATCCCAGTCGTTTAAAAAGTTTATAGCACGTGACGGGTGAGATAAGATGACAGAAATCGTGGACTGTATTCAACTGGCTTGAAAATGCACATGATGGTGACGGAAAATCGTCAGCAGCGAAAATTCAAATCAATCGGGTGTGAATTTGACGGAAAGTATTTCAAAAGTTATGGATCTTAATGTGTTTCCACTTATAAGAAATAGAGGTATAGGATCAACTTACTTGAAACCGCAGAAAAAGAAGCATGAGAAGTTTTCTGCTTGTGCAGAACACTTTAGGGCAATTTTTCAAGCTCTGTGGTATGAATTTAGTTGATTAACTGCTAATTGATGAGCTATATTTACAAAAATTTGGGTATTTTGAGTGATGATATTACATCGGTAAATGATCAAAATTTCAAATCTGAAGTCATTATGAGTGTAGTTTCTATTATTTAAAATGAACGATAAATTTCCATTACGGGATGGCTTTGTTGCATAGCAGCAGAAAAACTAGCTATTACTGACAAAATTATTATAAAATGACGATTTAACTAATTAAATTTAAATATGTCACAAAAAATGAGAGTCAGTAACCAAGGTGAATATACCAAATTTCTCCAAGAAAGGGGAAATATTTTTCATTTTATTAATGCAGCAATTGAGGATCAGTACGCCAGATACACTTGGTCCAAGAGTTGTTTTGTGAAGTTAACAGAGTCAAGAAGAACGGAAGTTTTAAATGGAAGGTGGAAATGGTTTTTATGGAAGTATACCATATTTTTTAATTATAAGAATTTGATATTAACTGATAGGTATGCAGGATAGAGTATCAAGTAAGTGTAGTTCACCTTCCACGATACCGAAATCCTGTCTGACCGGTTGTCTCAATGCGTCACGTGCTACAAACTGCTACGGCGAGTGGCATTATCCTCGCGCCCACAGAAACAGACCACGATAATCTCTCCGTGTGATATACGCTTAACGGCCGATACAGTTAATTATTAATCAATTTATAACTAAACCTAACCACACAAACATGAACGAGTTACTCCGTCCAGCCTAGGCATGCAGAATAAACATGAATTATTTGGCCGCCATGACAATTAACAGCGCCTTGTAGCCCCCGTATTATAGCCTCCATTAGGAGCAGCCCAGAAGACGACCCCTCAGACAGAGGTACGAAGGTTCATGGGTTGTAGGTAACTCAACCTCACATTCTTATTGTATCCCACCGGGAAGCAAGACTCTACTTACTTATACGGCAGGTTCTCATCCCCATATTTGTGTCAAATTATCCCCCTTAAGTGGAAAATATAACTAAACTTATTTAAAAGACTTTGTAGATTTATATCTGAGTGTTTTTGAAGTCATATAATAAGCGATTACCAATAGCAATCTCAATAAAATTGAATCCAACTTTGATGTATATTTTTGCGGCAACTTAAAAACATGAAAAAAACCCTTTTTCACAGTCTAGGAAAGACTCGTCTTACGCCATAATTCATTCGTCGTAACGGAATACCAACAGGTTTTCTATGGAAAAGAAATAAAAGAAATAAAAAATATCAAGAAGGATCCGCGTTCGGTTTCTTAAGCAGAATTTAAAATTTCACTCACACGTTTTAATTTCCTTTTTCACTTTTTTTCACCCCAAGCCGTATTTTTCACTTTTTTCTTCATCACTTTCGCACAACCTTGCTGGCTGGCAACCAGCCTGCATTTCTTTACGAACAACTTTCTTCTTTTTTTACGTATATCTTTTGTTGACCCGAATTGAAGAATAAAGATTTTGCTCGCGAAATAATTTCTTTGGCACTTCTCACCGTTTTTGAATTTATGTGCAGAATGGAGAATAGTGAAAAAACAGAATGAAAAAATATCTAAAGAAAGAAAAGAAAAGATAATGCTCGCAATTCTCCTGGTTAAAAAGAACTTCTGTGTGCATGTCTGAAAAATGTTTTCTTTCAAATATTTTAAACTCTAACATAGTTAGTGAACACGCAGAATCTTCCTCATATTTATCGTAGCAGACGCAGGAAAAGAAAAATTTGGCCAATTTTTCCGGATTTTCTTTTTCCCTTACCATTACGAATCTAAAACACAGACTTAAACATTATTTTAAAGAAATTTCTATAGGGAAAGTTTACCAGACTGTACGTTTGATATCTGTTTTAAATTGTGGATTGCTGTCTATTTATTTTATCTTATTCTAAGCAAACAAAGCGATGTGGATTTCCATTTTTGTTAAAGGAAATAGTATTTTTGAGCATTTCTTCTGAAATGCATTTAAATAAGAATAGAAAGGGTTCGAAGGGGAATGAATACACAAATGACGAGCAAATTTAGACTCTGAATCTTTTTCCTGACGAAAAGTTTGGATGAGTTGCACTGCTTAGCTATTTTATATTGTTTTTATTATAAATATTTTAAATTATGATAAAATTTGAAAAAAAAGATCGGAAAATCATTAATTATGAAACATTATTTATTGAAAGAAATTTTCTGAAAAAGATATTTTTATCTTTAATTTAATCCTGGAATTTTTAAAATTCCCCATCCTCCTGTAACGAAAAACTTTTCAGCATCTACATTTTTGTACGATAGAATTTATTTCGAACTCGCAGCGATAATTTATCAAAACTGAAACTAATTTAGTCTGTATTTTTAAAAAAAAGAATTGCGCGAAAACCAATTTTGAAGAGGAAACGAATGCAGATGTGTCCAGCTTAATCCCATGATTTCAGCAAATGAGTAGTAATAGAAAGGCAAATTATTACACTTCTCAAAATTTTTTCAGTGAATTTTTATGCGACCTAAAATGTGTTTTCTTTATTATACAAAAATGATTGACAATTTGCAAAAAATACTTGCTGGAGTTTTACATTGGACGCCTTAGAGAATTCTGGATCCAACAAGGGCGTTGAGAATTGACAAATATTTGGAACCACTGAATTAAGGCATACAAATATGTGAACAGCTATTAATTATAGTTATACTTAGATTGATAAAATTTTTAAAGAATATTAACCAGTTTTGAGCCTTTTATGAATACCATGAATGTAATTGAATCAATTTCGTCTAGATGTTTGTGACTTCTGCTGCTTTTTAAACTCTAAGAACCATTATCAATTCAATAAAGTTAATAAAACATTAAGTAACTAGTCTCTAATTTTTGTTTTGATAGGAAGAAAAGAGACTATGAGGACAGTAGATATAAAAGTAGACTTTTCATTGTTATAACATGACCTTATGCTGCCATCTGGTTTACATTTTCTCTTTATAGGGATTGCGCTTGAATGAGCATGAATTTCGACACAAATAGGAGGCAAGGTCAAACGAAAGTACCGAATACATTAAGTTGATTTTCATTATTAGATTTCAAAATTATTTTCATGACTTAAAGGCAACACATAATTGTAATTCTCAAAAATGTAAAAAAAATGACGGGAGGCTGTCTTTTTCAAACAGCCACTGCTGTTAAAGGCTTAGGACTACTTTACTCGCGTGACTCTTTTGTTTCTATATACAGTTAAGTAGTCGCTGAACTACAATTCCGATTTCCAATTTTTTTGTAACTTCTGTTGTTACTCTTTATCTCTAAAATAAGACATTAGTTATGTTTTTAACATGTGTAGGTACCGAGATATAGAGGATCTCCCATACAATGTTTTTTGTGGCGTTTTGGCGTGTGAATCAAATACATTCCTGAGACCCCAATGGGAGGAACGTAATCCTACGTTAAAAAAAACAAAAAACTGAAAAATTCAAGCCATTTATACTTTATTATAAGCATGAAAAATTAATAGAAGAAACAATTGTGTCAAAGTCGATCCATATCAATGAATGCCATACACAACACTGAAATCAAACAATCATCTCTAATGTTCTTCGATTGCGCGATGAAGCGACATATACATAGAACGTGATAGAATGCAGGAAAAGGAAGTGGATATTTATGGTGGAGGGAGTGACCACGTATCTCAGACCTTGTAACCCTCCCACAACCATCATCATCATGATCATATTCATCCGGCCATCATCATTCCTTTATTTTTCTTCATCTTTTCAACCCTTTTTGTACTGAGAAATTCCTATGCATTCCGTTTCTTTTTAGCTGACAAGAAGAATCCATCTCATAATTGTTATTCAGGCACGTTCTGACCACCATTTCATTGCTGCGAGAAGTGTTTTTCCATCGGTGCTTTTTTCAGCCCTTTGTAACAATGGCCAGATGAATTTGTGGGAATTTCTGTAGCGGCAAATCTTTCATTGTGAATTTTCATTCAAGAAAGTTCCATCGTGATGCTGATGAGCTGATGAATTGATGTTTGTTTATCTGCTGCTACAATAGTTTTCATTTCGAATTCGGTTCCTAGAAATATTTTGAGTAAAATTAAATTTATGAGTTCATTTTATTCAGTTCTTTATAATTCTGAAAGTAAATTTGTTTCTTTTCTTGTGCTTTTTCTAAAGATTCCGCAAAAAATTAATTCAAGCTGAAAGTTATCAGTTTTTCAAAATGAAAATACTTAACCAAATATTTTGTAAACGTTTGTTTTGAAAGATTGGGTTGTGGTTTCTTAGAACTGGGACAATCTTCTCTTGGGACATATTGTGCTAAATAAAAGTAGTCGAACTTTTTAGTTCATAGTAAGCAATTTTTGTGAAAAAATGAACTAAATTTAAAAATTTTTCAGCAAAAAACAACATTGATGTATCAACTGTAAATTATTGAAGTTCTAACGAGAGGAAGTTTCACTGTTGAATTTTCAATACTAATGTATTGAAGTTTAACTTTCAGCGAGAACTTACATTATGAATTTTACTGCTAAAATCCATTCTTCAGAACCTTATTATAAAAATTTACACTTCACAGACAGAAATCTTGATGTGTTTAAAATATTATGTAAGCAATTAGCACACAAATAAATTCCCAATCTCATAAATAAGAAAATATTTTTTGTACTTTTGCAAACTCGAATTCATTTAGATCAAGATTTTGTTCTTTAATTTCAAATTAAATAATAACTACTTAGATTTACGACCAGTTTAGAAACTACACATTGAACCGTAGCCAGATAACGTTGACGACACCTAAGCTGCCATTACACTTTCCAATCTTACACGTCACACCAACGTGAGAATGTGGGTCTACGATGGTAGACTTTACTTGTATCAGGGCATTATACAGAACGCATCTTCAGAAGAAGCATGTCTCTAAACTGCTATCCTTACAATCACAAAGTCAAGAAGTAATTACCATTAAGTCCACTTCTTCCATTAAATAACTTTCTGAAGTTCAAATATAAAATTATAATCATGTAGAAAAGTACTTGTCGATAGTTTATTGTAATTATGAAATTCCTGTTTAGGGAGCGTAGTTACTTTGTTGATTACTCTTAGGGATGGGGGATTGTGGAATAAACATAAGTTTTGCATGTGCATCTGGTAAACTTAAATATATCATTGTCGATCATTCGGTTCTATATTTGTGTAATATATAAATCTGGAAGGTAGGCAGTTCTAGTCTAGTTAACAATCTTGTTAACTGTCCAGGGTTAGAAATTAGGACGTCAGTCACTTAAAACTTCGCTTAACTTGATAAAGTGTAATTGATCCAACGAACCAACTAATCAGTTCCCTCCTCCTCATCTGACTAATGTTAAAAGTTGTAATTTTCTTCTCTCAGCAGTCTATATAGCTTCAAAATGGGGCATTAATTTAGTAAATCAAAATATCATTCATTCGCTTCTAAGTATATAGCATGCAATTCTTTTTTTGAAAACTCTTTTTATGATACTGATACCTCATTTACAGTTTCAAAATATGACACAAATGAGGAAAACACATGATTAATAGTTACAGTGGCCTCCGTAATATGATAGATATATCAAGTTTCATCATCAAGATTTAAAGAAAGAACATTGAAAAAATGATCTACTCATTACTGTAATATAATCTCTCTCCGAATCCAAAGTAACCAACAAAAATTAATTTAATCCATCACTTCCCCCTCCTCGGGACTGATGGCCTACGAAATCCCCGTGGCATTAATTACAGAATTCATAATAGACCTTTCCGTAATTAGGCTAATACGGCTTTTAGCATCCGCCGGACCAACCCCTGGCAAAAAGGTCCGCCGCTGGCGCTACCTGAGCCTTCCTTTTACGACGTCCAGCGAACTGGAAATGAGCAAGATGGATCGGGGCAGTTTGTCGCACCCCTCTCGCTGCGAATGGTCAGCAGTGACCGCATTTGGACGGATGCCCAGACATCCACCACCCTTCTTTCCACTACTGGACATCGAATTTACTTTTGTATCTCCGCTCGGCTGTGCACCTCGAGTTTCTTGGGATCGGCATGGTTAGTTACTCTCATTATGATCTGGGCCTCCATATGTATTACGCCAGTGGCGCGTGAAGGAGTGATTGTAGAGTAATAAGGGATGGAGAGGGAGCAGGATATTATGAGGCTTCGGTACTTCGTATCTGCAGTATAGAGGTTTCTCTCAAGTAATGTCTCGTCTGAAGTTGAATTCAAGACTGCAGAAGTGCTCTACCAAGCCAGAAATATTCTTACAAGGCTTCGTAGAAATAAGGCGACTCAGAAGAAGATCAAATAATGCATAGTAGAAAACAGTATTTGTACAGCGTGGTTAGAATTAAAATATAATGTACATAATATGAAATAATAATAATAATAAAATTGAATGTAAATAAGAAATGTGTATCCGTAAGCTGAATTCTTGAATTCAAGACTGCCGGAATGCTCTACTAAGCTAGAAATATTCTTTTAAGACTTCGTAAAAATAAGAGTCAGAAGAAGCTTTAATATAGTGCATACTGGAAATGGCATTTATATAGCGTGGTTAGAATTGAAATATAATGTAAATATAGTGTAAATAATATGAAATAATAATAACAAAATATAACGTAAATAGGAGATATGAATTATATGAAATAATATAAGATAAAGATCAAATAACGTGCATACTAGAAAAAGACATTCGTTAAGTGTGTTTAGAATTAAAGTATAATGTGTAATATGAATTTATATAATATGAAATAATAATAAAATATAAGTATATTTAGAAAAACATGAAATTTAATAGTGATAAATATAGTTTCAAAAATAATTATAAAATTTAAAACGAAAATGTAAATTAGTAAAATAAGAATTGTTTAATTCAGGACTATTAAGATGCTACCAAGCTAGGAAATCTCTTACAAGGTTTCATGGATATTACAGTCTTAATTAGACTCTCAGAAGCTCGAAGATAATGCATACGTGAATATAACTTTTATACAGGGTGGAGAGAATTGAAAGACCCCTGTTCAGAGAAAAAGTCAGTGGTCTGAAGAATGCCAACTCCTGGTAGTATGAATATCAGAACATAGGGAAAGGAACGAGGCACAAAATGTTGGAAAAATGAAGAAGAAAAGAAACATCTAGTAAAACTGACGATTTTTTTTACCTTAGAAATGTTGGCCTCACTTTCTCGTTTAAGGATTAATTTATTTGTGGCAAAAGTTGGTATCTATTACACTTTGATATTCTGGGAAATTTTAATTATTACATATGCTTACTTTAATAACTATAATTTTAGTTACGTTAGCCTCCAGTTTTGAAACAACACGAGGGCTATTTGGGGACCTGACCTCGTAATTTTGACGAGGACGACACCTGAGCTGAAACTCCCTCTCTAAACACCAGCGGGAGAACGTTTGACCCCCTACGTATGATTTAACGTGCAACAGGCCCAAAACACGGCGGATTTTCAGTGGAACCTGGATTCAGTTTGGAGTCTGGAACCCTCCGGCCCAAGGCCGACACCTTACCACCAGGCCACCGCGGCCTGGTATCGACTTTAATAAAATTATTATACTAGACGGATTGAATTATCTTTATAATAGGGACATATGTTCTAATTTTATATAATTTTTTCGTTAAACATTCAGCATAGTTTTTTTTCTCCATGTCCTAAAATACAGGGAACCAAAATGTTATCCTTTTATGACAATCAATGCGAATGCACGAATAAGAAGATAGAGATAATTCTTCATAGGAATTTATGAAGATTGCATTAATATCTTGTCAACTGAATGATGCTTCTCTAAGGATCTACTAGCAAGTAACAATGGAAATTAAATTTTCTTTTAAAGATGCTGAAAGTGTCTATAACTATCTATTAATAAGTAACTATTTATAACTTGTTATTTGTCATTTGTTATTCCAGGAGATGGGTAAAAGCATGAAAGCGATTGAGGAAATTAAAAAAAACACTAATTTCAATAAAAGAGATTTGGCATATTTTTTATGCATCATTAGTTTAACTACTTAATTGCTTTTTAATTAAAACACCATAGAATTTAAATTATTTCTGATTTATTTTTATATAATCATTGAGCTAAAGTTCTTTAATTAATAAGCATTTTATAATCATTAAGCGAAAGAAAACAAATCAGTTTTTTTATCTTTTGTTTTAAGACATTTTTTAAGCCACAAGAGAATCATCCTATTCAGATTAATTTAAAATTCATATCATTCAAGAATCATATGTGATTATGTATGATATTTTTTATTAAACTAAGAATCTTTGTAATGGTTCTATGCTTTTTAAAGAGGTGCTGATGCGAGAAATACTTTTGTTGTCTGAGAAAACATTAAAATCAGAATATTATACATCCTTCTATAACTAAAACTTTTCATAACTTATAGTATTATGTCTTTGGTATGATTTAATTAATTTATTTAAGTGATTGAAAGCAAGAATTAAGAACATTTTAAATTAAGCGAATGTTTTTAAAGTACCGAGGAACTCTTTCTTACCATAATCGCGTCAAAGGGTTGTTTTTTAAGTTAATAATTAAACCACATTCAAATATGAATATGTAAGATTTCGTTTTAAGTTAATAATAAAAAAATTCTCAAGATTAATTCAATATTTAAATCCTTGACAAAATATTTCTGAATTTATACTGATAAAATAACAATACAAAAAGAAAGTATATAGCGGTAAAACACAAAAATAAATAATATAAATAATAATTAGATAACAATTAAAAAAAGCAGCGAAAATATATTCACTTCGCAATGAAGTTTTATAAACAATAGTTTTTTTAAAAAAAATTAGACATGAATACGAAATATCTTATGATATGTATTCAAGAATAAGATTTCCCATGAACTCTGAAAATACTTTACAAAGCATTTCTAAATTTTTCACTGTTTAAATCCGAGTACGAAAAGAAAGCCCATTGCAATAAAATAATAAAAAATCTTTTTAAAAAGTAGCAAGAGCTTCACAATGAAATTTACAAAATAATTTTTAAAAAAAAATTAGTCATAAATACGGAATATCTTGTTATAAGTAATCGATAAAAATTTTTTTCAAGAATAATCCAAATCCTCGACAAAGCATTTCTAAATTTCTTACTGATTAAATCACGGTAGAGAAAGAAAGGATTTCCAATGAAACACTGTAGAACCTCTTTAAAAGTAGCAAAAATCAATACTCTTCTTCCTTACCTTTCTTACCCAACCCTTTTCCACCCAAGCAGAAAAATTGCAACTGCGGAACCTGATCCACTGTTCTCTTTGAAGTCCTGCATCTACTTACTTCGCATCTCATAGTATAATAACAAGGTAAGGGTACCTTCGGGAAAAAAGGACGGAAAAAAGCAGCAGATTGTCATTTTATGCCTATCACCATCCCCTTCCCATCTGCTCTCTCTCTTCCCATCTTGCATAATATATAGCCCCCGCGTTCCTTGAAGTAATTTGAACCGCGCAGGCGGTAAATAATTGAACCTCTTGCTACCTTCCCCCATGCTGTTTACTTTCGGATTTTACCTCTTTGCCTTAAACTATGGAAATAGGTGAAGATTTTTTTGAGAGGCTCTGTCTAATAAGATTTTCTGCTAAAGAGGCGTGGTTCGAAGTGGAAGGGGATATTGCCCGAAAATTGCTTGGCGTGGGAAGAATTTGGAATACTTTTTGTCAAGATAGGGGAATTATTGGAAGAATGTCATCGTCATTTTGTGTATGATTGTTTCTGCGCGGTTGCAGAGAAACGAGTAACTTTTTTCCCGATTGAAGATAATGATATTTCTGCGTAAGAGTCTTTAAGATTGCATGCTTCTTGCAGCTGAAGAGTTGAAAATATTTCGCTTTTGAAGCATTGGACGGAGTAAAAAGTAATTTGGTATTTTTAGATTAAATGCAAAATAAAGTTTTATTGAAATTTTTTTAACCAATATCCGCATTATTTTGTTGTTGAACAAACTCCTTCTAGTTTGTGCCTTGCAGAGCATGTCGCTAACTCGAAAACAATTGAAAAATTGAATTCTTTCATAAAATTTCAAACAGGTCAAGCAATTGTCTTCGAAAAAATGTATTGAAATTCTAGTTTGTACAGCCCTTAAGATGTCATTTTTCCATTAAGAAAAAATGTAAGGCTCTAAATTGACGTAAATTTGATAGTTCAGGCCAAAAAAGGCATTTTTCAATTCTGTATCTTGATCATTCTTGGATATTCTGTATTCCGTCACACGGAACACCGTCATAATGATAGATATTCCATAAAATCATGATTTCTTTTTAATTTGGAAGAGGGTCTGAACTGGTCAGTCAACTAACTGGGATAATTCAGAACATGATTTAAGTAAAAATTGATTATGTTAACATTTTTAAGAGAAAAATCATGCTAGTTTAATTGTAATTAAAACTTTCTTCATCGTGTGACGCTGACTGATAATCGACTTAGCGGTTATAATGAACAAAATTCAGATTAGAGTATTAATTAAGGATACTTTTAATGAGCTACTGATGTCAAACTCTCGAGTGGGACATAAACTATTATATAGAGTCAGTTCACAGAAAACGATGACCTTTTATGTCTCTTCACACGTATCTGGTACTTGATTCGGTGTGGTTTGCGAAGGTTACGTTTCTTTCCCATGATTTTCTCTGATCGGAGCTTATGCACATGATGTACATTCTATCCCCTGTTAGTGTTATTTGCAAAAACAGAAAGTCTTCATAACATTTAAAGAATAAATAGTAGATAACACGTGCAATCCATTTAATTCCGTTCACCTTATTAACGGGTACTCAAATAACACTCTATGTCAAGACAGGAACTTTGAGTAAACTGTATGTGAATTAAGCTTTAGAATTCAGCAAATATTTTTTCCCTGCTGAAAACAGATATTTTCTCAATTTATCCCTAAATTTCTTTTGAAAATAAAAAAAATTTCATTAAAATATATAAAAACTGGGTGGGTTCGCGGCCAGCATCCACTTTGCTCAGCACTTCACCTGCCACCTCGCTGCTTCGAGGATCTCAGCCACTACTTTTTTCAGTTTTAAATATTGAATGAAGATAGTTGAACATACCATAAAACCATTGTATATTTCATATTCTTTGTAGACAACAGATTCCTTTAAAATTGTAAAATCTTTCAATAAACCTCATCTAGTTGTAATGTTTTGTATAACTTTCTCACGAATTTCGGCATGAAAGTCTTCAGATCCATAAATACAGAATGATATCGCCCTAAATAAACAGTTTCCACCACCTACAATAGGTATTTTACAATATTTTTGACACGCCATTTTGACGGAACTGTTGGGATCTATATATTTAAAATAATATGGTAAAACCTTCAGATAGTTCGTCAGCCCCAACCATTCGACGTATTTTGATAATTTTTATTTCATATGAAATCTTATGACGCCTAGATATGTCATCAACGGTCGTCTGCCCCCACCGCCTCCCATTTTTGAATGAAATCGAAAAAAACATTTCTCCACCATACATTCTCTACATGTTTTTTCGATTTCATTCTAAAATGAGGGTTGTATGTTGGGCAAGCGAGCCTTGAAGACATATTTAGACGTCGTAAGCTTCCATAGGAAATAACAATTGTCGGTTAAGTGGTTGAGGCTGGAGGAATGGGTGAAGTCTTTTTACAAAATTATTTTAAATATATAGATGATAAACAGAATAAAGCGTCAAGACGTGTCTCCAAGTCATATCG
Source organism: Araneus ventricosus (assembly GCA_013235015.1). NCBI lineage: Eukaryota > Metazoa > Arthropoda > Arachnida > Araneae > Araneidae > Araneus > Araneus ventricosus. The sequence goes on along the minus strand of BGPR01000089.1, from coordinate 1,368,623 downwards.
ACTTTCAAATGAATCTAAAATTACAGTTTAATAATACTTCTGAATTAAATCAATGCTTGCGTTTTTTATATTTTCCAAAACTTAGAAGCTTAACTCTTACTCTTAAGCAATGAACAATTGAAATTCCGTATAAGTATACATATGTTTTTTTCAAAAATCAAAAGCTGAAGTGCATTGCAAAATGCAAGATAGGATAACTGTCCGTGTCTTTCATAATAATTTGAAAATGTAAAACATGTTTATTACATGTTTTATTATTAAATATTTAATCTGCATGCGTATTGAGCTATTTAATAACGCATTTATTTGTTTTTTGAGATTCCTGTATGAGATAAATTTGATTATTAAGGATGGAGTATATTTTTCCTCCATTAATTTTCACTAAATATTATTACATATTGAAAGTTGAACTGCGTAAAACATTTCGTTGCAGTCTGCTTTGAATTTTCCTTATCAGATAGCTTGTCTCTGCCGTTGTGATCAATCCTTTAAACATTCTGTTCTTCCCTGAATATATCTACTTTTGCTTGAATAGAAACACAAATCTTAAGAAATATCTGGAAGGAATACGAAAACATTTTAACAGAAAATACCACTTTATCCTCCTTTTTGGACACAACAGAATTTATTTGCAACGGAATAGGGCCTTACAGGAGCTAAGACACCTCACAGGGCAGCACAGATAAATCTCCATTTAGATGCGAGCAGCGACGTTCGTTTTGTAAGGTTGATAAACTTGAAACCCTCACTTAAAGCAACGGAGAGAACGCGAATTTATCAGGAAGAAGTAAACAGAGGCAAAGTGAGAAAATGAAATTGAACTGAAAAGCCATACTTCCATGATTACTTCGGCGAAGTTGTTGGGGATTTTACGACGCCTCTGAGAACTTCTCACCGTTATTCCGTAGAATATAAAAAAACGACGCTGTTTTCCTTTTGTGATGTAGCATTGTAAAGCTGAAATGTTTCCCCATTTGAGACCATGGTCGTTTTAGGAATGTGCGATCTTTTAGAACCGGAGTGTTGTCACGTTCTAGAAAATCCTTTTTATGGTCCCATTTCCAATCAAATGTGTATGTTTCGATTCGGTGATCATCGATTTTTTTTGTTAAATCTTTTACTGCTATTGAATCGGTATCAGATATAAATAGAAGGGGCCAAACTAACAAACTGTGTACTGTGTATGGAATAATCCCTAAATAGCACGTGCTTCTTAAAAAGTAAAGGGTGCCCTTTACACATACTTCTATATGAAATATATAAAGTATGGAAATCGTAAAAAAAATTCGACCATGAGGACGTAAATTCGAAACATTTCGGTTGAAACATTTGGAATTATTTGTTTAATGAGCTCTAAAATTAACCAACTAATTTGTGGTAATTGAATTTCAGTTAACTTTTGCATAGACTAACAGAAGCAATTTGATTTCAAAGAAGCTACTTATCTTAGGATCCTACTTATCCACTTTTAAAAAGCCAAAATTTGTTTTTCTTGCACAATCCTAAAATCAAAATAAGGTCAAAAATATTCACGCAAATACACAATAAATTCACAGCAAATAATTCATTAGAAACCACTGTGCTTTTTTGAGGAGTAGCAGAACGTGACGTGACGTCAAAGCATAGATTAAGACAACATGTAATTAAAAGCTAGATGAAATGCTCAGTTGTGATTGTAGTACGACTTTGACGCCACGTCAGTTGGTTCTAGTTTCTGCTGCAGCTACTCCTCATTATGTGAAAAAGTTCCCGGTCAAGTCATTTTTAGTGTATGAGAATGGAAAATGCTCAATGGAATATTTAAATCTTATAAAGCGTTGATAGAATATTTACAGTGATTTTCCTCCTTGAAATTGAAAACGTTTCAATTTAATAAAATCATTCATTTAAATTCATATAAAACTTAGAAAAAATAATTCACATAGACTTGTCTAAAAATTGAAATATCTAAAAATGTTATATTAAGCTGGACAGTTTCGCAATAAAATTAAGGAGGAAAATAATAACGTTTGAACAACTTTGAGAGTAATGGAAAATAGCTTATTCCTACGTCAATACATTTTCTTATAGAATTGTATATATAATAATAAAAATTCCTTCATACGAAAAATTTTGAATAAATGATAGCACAGACTGAGCTAAACGCGGTTCTGTAGGAGAAAACCAACTTCGAAATACTCAAAATAAAATATAACTGTTTTCACAAATCATTAAAGAAATTCCGATGCTTTATTTTTCAAAATATATTATTATTATAATAAGATGTTGTGCAATGGATTGGAATTAACTTAATTTTTCGAAGTAATCCACACACGCTTAGATAAATGCCATACTGAACCCAAGATGCATAAAATGCTGTTGGGTTCCTAGTTTCATAACATCGTCCAATTGCAGTTATATCTAAAATTTCCTCAAAAATAAATAAATGCTTTACACACGAATTGCGAATCAGGGCGAATTAGAAAGCGATAAAATGCTTACAAATAATGTTTCCTGGCAAGAAATTATGCAAACGATATTTCCCACCACTGGGGAAACGTCTTCACTAAAAAAAGAAGTTTCTCCAAACTGGAGTAAATACAAAAATATTCTGATTTTCTGGAGTGCGTTCACCGTTGCCTGAATCCATCCAGCATGGACGAGAATAAAATATGAAAGGAAGCGCATAATAATTTTATTATTTATTCAAACTGCAATTTCCGTGATATTCACTTAAACATGAAATATATAATCGATTCCCAGCTCTCTTGGGCCCAGCTTACATCCGTGTCTTTTTATTCTCCTATATTTTATCATATTTTGCGCATATATATTTCATATATAGACGTAGGCGGCCGTTATATTGGAAAATTTATAAATTAAATGAAGCGGATCCAATAAAAGAATAAAGCTTGGAGTAAAGTTTTTTTTCTGCATTTCCTGTAGATTTCTTTCTCATGCTATCATTATGAATTAAAAGAAAAGCATTCATTAAGTTAAGATTTTCTATTAGTAAAAAAATATCTGCTTAGTTATTATTTTCGAATTATTCTCAATAGGTAATATTACTGGTTAGTATTTTAAAAAAAATGATTGTATAATATATGATTGATAAATGATTTTAAATATATGATTGTATAAGAGAAATTGCTTATAAGATTTACATACTATGAGCCTGTATTTTTTTCTGGGCAGTACATTGCCATTCCGGATTTTTATTTGTTTTGAAAAAACGAATTATGCAAAGGTAATAAACTGTAATCGCCAATAAATCTGGCTTCCAGATTCTAATAATTTTTCACATTTTAGGCCACCCTGAGTCTGAAAAAAAATCTCTTTTGAAATTATGTTTTTCTCTGTCTAAGAACACGATTATTCAGAACATAGATCGCACATCTGTGCTTGATTTGGAGCCAACAGGTCAAAGGGGAAAACTTGGCGAATCAGAGCGAAACGTACTTGACGAAAATCTCAGTAACAGCACTTTTAGTAGCTCTCAATGTCTATTAACTCACCAGCTTGCACTGTGGTCAAAGATCCTAAGACTACTGACTGATCGTTTGACGTAGCTTGATATTTATACTTTTTTCCGAAAGGATGTGAAGTCACATAGAAGTCTCTCGAAGGTTCATCATATTTCCGTTCCTAGTAGATATAGGAACATAATTCCGTCATTTTCTGGAAGCCTCGTTTTGCCGCCAAATCGTGAAGTCGCCAAAATGGTCACCAAGGTCGGGGTTCATTGGCAGTAACCACTATGAAACCACCATTCACAGTAAAACCACTATGAAACTCTTTTCTCCCATAAGATTAGCATGTCAGGGAAAAGGCTTTACAACCCCGTAACAATACGACTTGTTATAGGTGTCGTATTGCGAAACCTAAGAATTTTGCTTCCCTTGCTTAGCAAATATGTGGAAAGATCTATTTTTTCTTATACAACCTTTTCCTTTCCTCGTCATATGCATGATGACTCGATTTCTCACTGATTTAGAAAGACAGATGTGAAAGACTCTATTAGTCGCCAAAATGAGCTGCAGAACTCCTTTGCCGTAACTTGGAAAGTGGCGGACCTATTAAAATCATATCTGATAATTTCGAGCAGTACTCTATTGTCAAGAAGATAACTGATCCAGTGATACAGAACCCAATTTTCAGTTTTCCGCACCATACCACTGTGAGAACCTGTGACAACCACCGATATATTTATGTTCACCAGGCAAGCATACAAAGCTGATCTTTGGTGTTATCGGATCTTTAGCTCGCAAATCAGTTTATACATGCTCTGTTGTACATTTTAAATGTGCCGTAGAAACCAATTTTGGAGTCCAATGCGCATCTGGCAGAAATTTAGAAAAGAACCCATTACTTCACTTCACAATCTTCAGCATGTTCTTCGATGATGGATGGCATACTTCGTTTTGTTTTTCACTACGTCTATAACGTCCCGTATATCAACTCCTTTATTGAATTCTATTTTAAGACTGTCCAGGCAATCGCGAAACTTAAATAGTATTTTATGCAGTTCCATTATGACTTCTTTATTAACCCTCCTTGTAAATGCTGCACCATCTTTTTCCGTTTTTCATATTCAATACAAAAATAGATTATTTTTATTATTTAGTATATTTTTTAAAAAAATTTAGGAGTAAAAAGTGAGGAGTATATAAAGCAATTTTGTTCTACAAATTTATTTATTATACAAAACTTTCTACACTTAAATTTCTTAGGAAAATTTATAATATGCAGGGTGATTATAATTCAAGTTACACTTTTAAAAGGCTGTAATAGAATGACCTGATATTTCATCTGAGTATACGTGAAACAATGGGGAAAATGCGAAAGAAAAAAATAGTTCAAAAATTGACCGATAGATGGCTCTGTACTCGTGATAAGATGCTAAAAACGATTGCTTTAAAATATATGCTAATTTTAAGATGCTAATTAAAAGACGTGACATGTTGTTGTGGCACTCTTTCTCCAAAGCCCATCCACCACGACAAGGTGGTGCCACAGCGGATAGGAAACAATCTGTTCTTAATTGCCCCTAGGCCAAAAACCGTAGAAAAAGAAAAAAAACTGATAAAACCATCAAGAAAAGGAAGTCAGCTTCGACTTGCTTAAGAAATGTTCAATATGCTGCACACCGTGTTTTCTCCTATGAGCTGAAAGCACAAAACAGCATGTTCCACAACAGATCGGAGTGTTCCAGTGGTGATATTTTGAATGTGTTGCGTAATGCGGTTTTTCATCTCAGCTAAGTTCGCAATCGGACTCCCGTACACAATCCCCTCAGGGGCACATCTTCTTTAGGTGTGACGGGATTTACGACCCCGAGGTACCCTAGTGTCTGCTCTCCTTTCGAGTTATGCCTCCTTTTTGAGTTTTAACTTTTTCCTTCCTTCCCTCGAGGGTAGGCGAGGGAGCTCTCCATGAGAAGCTGTTGCCACTCTGTTTGCTTCCTGCTTCTCATGGACAGCAAATTACCCCCACGTGTTGGCCGCGCGTGGCGACCCATTAGACGGGTGGTGCACTGTTGGTCCCCGGTGTATCAATTCGGCTGGTATCCTAATCGTCTGGTTAGTCTGCTAGGGATCAAGCGAAAGAGTCATTCTCTGGGGCTTGGCGCTAAGGGTGGTCAACGTTCCTGGAGGTGACTCTGAGCGTATAGGTCACGGCTAGCACCAAGGTAAGTGCTGAGGCTGGAAATTTCCAGAGCCGGTAACTGCCTTCCCTTGTTGGTCTCGGTGGTGGGCGGTGCCGTCGTTTCACGAATTGTCTTGTTTCTTTGCATGGGATCTTGTAATAAATCTTCATCTGGTGTGGAAGTTTATGGATTGGAGAGTTATAATGTTGATTCTGTTCGCTATTTGATCATGTCTGCAATTAATACATCTCAATCACTTTCTGGAATATCTCCTTTTTCAATACATAAAAGAATCATTGGAATTGGAGGTGAACCGAAATCTATTAAAAAACTTAAGTCTGGAGATTTTCTTATTGAAACTTTAATCACCACACAAACCAAATCTTTCCTATTAGCCAAAACACTGCTTGGTATCCCAATCTCTATCACTCCGCATAAGAGTCTGAATACTGTCCGTGGTGTCATCTCTGAGTCTGAGCTGTTGCATTCATCTGAGGATGAAATACGGGAAGGCCTGAGTACCCAGGGAGCAATAAATGCATGACGAATTACCATTAAAAGAGATAACGAAACATGCATTACACCTCACGTTATTCTAACGTTCTGTGGAAGTGCATTGCCAAAAAGTGTTACAGCTGGCTATCTGCATTGTCGCGTCCGCCCATACATACAAAATCCTATTAGGTGTTACAAATGTCAACGTTTCGGTCATTCAAAGACTGTTTGCAGAGGAAACCAGGTGTGCTCTCGATGTGCATCTGTTGGACACTCTTTTGTTGGCTGTCAATCGGAGCCGAAATGTGCGAATTGTTCGCAGCCACATGAATCCAGTTCTCAACAATGTCCCAAGTGGCAACAAGAGAAAGAGATACAAAAATTAAAAGCAACGAAAAACATTTCCTATGCTGAAGCCCGTAAACTTTGTGCGCCAACAACCGCACCGGCCTTTGCCACTATTCTCAAGCAAAGCAAATTTGTGCAAACAATGGAACAATTTACACAAACTGATGCAAAAATAACTGGTCTTTTTTGCACTCCTTCACTTAAAACTTCTGTATCGACAATTACAGATGATAAAATATGCAACGTTACACGCCCACCTAAAAAGAAAAAGTCCCAGCCAGATATGGGAACTAATAAAACCACAAATTCAGTTGCATGTCCCGATCAACAAATCGGTAATTCTAGTAATACATTAGTCCAGACAAAATTCGCTCCGCCATCTTCTCTTCAACCACTGTTGGAATCCATGGTGACCGATGATTCACTTCATGATACTGATAGTACAAGCACAGACGATTTTATCGATTATGATCCTCATGAAACTTTTGAGGACGTAAAAGCTAACCTTGATATACAGTATCCCTGCACTAGCCGTTCAAACCTTAACCAGAAATCCTTTCCTTTGCTTAAAAGGAAAAATAAGCCAAGGAAACACAAGAAAAAAAGCTGACATTCTTCTGAATATCAAGTTTGAATCTGTTGCATGAAATGTTGTTTCGAAATAACGTTGTATGTTTGTTATCGCAATTTATTCTTCTGTTTTGTAATTGCCATTGTTCGTTTTAAATTCTTGAAATTTTAACATTTTATCGATCTAATGCTTACATCACTATTCGTGATGCGATTTTCTCTCAGTTCTTTTGTTTTTATCTACTAATTACTAACTTTGCATTTTATCGTCTGATATCAGAAAAACCATACGTTTGGCGCAGTATAGCCAAACATGGCTCTTGCGCCATAAAAGACCCATACAACCAACCAACCAACCAACCAACCAACCAACCAACCCGTACACAACATCTTTTAGGTAGCCGAACAGCCAGAAGTCGCAAGAGTTCAGATCGTGGCAGCCAGGTTGTTCGGAAATGGTGACTGATAATTCTGACATTTCCAAAATGCAGATTCAACAGCTGCTTCACTGGTGTTGCAATGTGCAGAGGAGCGCCATCTTGCATAAAAATTGTGCTATCCACACATTCGCACTGTTGCAGTGCTGGAATGAGCTGGTTTCGCAAAAGAGATTCATAACGTGTCCCATTGACTGTGCAGGTTACAGTATCCGAAGGACCAATTTCCTCGAAAAATAAAGGGCCAACGATAAATGCTGCCATAAGCCCGCAGCAGACAGTGACCATCTGAGAATGAAGAGGCAATGGTTACATCTGGAACGGATTCTCTCTTGCCCATATTCTGCACTTTTGAGTATTGACAGAACCTTGGAGATGGAAATGGGCTTCGTCTGCCCACAAAATGTTCCATGGCCATGAATTGTCCACTTCCATTCGAGCAAGAAATTTCGGGGCGAAAGCTTCTCTTTCTGGCAGGTCAGCAGGAACCAACTCTTGAACATGCGTAATTTTGAATGAAAAGTATTGCAGGATGTTTCGTAAAATTTTGCGAACCGTGTTGACACAGGCATGTTTCTGGAAATTCCCCATGCACTGCACGTTCCCAAATTACTGCTTGACGCTTCCTGCAATGCTGTAGCCACATCCTCCACTGAAATCTAAGCCTTTGCTTTCCTCCTTCGGCCACATTTCATGTCAAATGAACCCGACTCTTCGAATTTATGAATCATCTTCTTCAAACCGAATGCAGTCATCTGACACGAACCGCTCCTTAAACCCTTTAATGTCCGGATTTTCTTCAATGCAATTGCCACACAGTCACCGTTCTTGTAAAACAGCTTCACAAGCACAGCCCGATCCTTCGATGATAGAATCATGACTACCTTCTCAGACGCAGAATAACAGAAACTGCATGTTCCCCGCCTTTTTATCACAAGTGTAATGTGCGGTGCGCATGTCACGTCCTTTAAATAACATCTTAAAATTAGCATATATTTTAAAGCAATCGTTTTTCAGCATCTCATCATGAGTACAGTGCCATCTATCGGTCAACTTTTGAACTTTTTTCTTTAGCAAAAAATTGCTTCAGGTATACTCAGATGAAATATCAGGTTATTCTGACCAGTGATTCTTTTTTTCACAGCCTTTTAAAAGTGCAACTTTAATTATAATCACCCTGTATACAGGGTTCCCACTTATATACGTTCACCCCCTTAACTTCTAAACGGTGACAGCTTGTCCATAAAGTTGGTGTCTAGGTATAGTAAAGAGGCTATGCGCTACTCGAAAAGACAACTTAAAACGCCACCGATCAGCAAATTTTGGAATTAGCGGTCCTATCTCGTAAACGGTGAAAGATACGAGAAAAAAGTCAATTAGAAAGTTGTAGAGCACTCTCGATTTAGAACGAAAAGATACCTTGCACACATTAGTACTCAAAACAAAATGCAAAAAAATAAACATTTGTTTGGTCACGATTTCGAAAATTGTCATGTCATAAAGAGTGGAAGAAAGAAACTGAGACACGCCCCTGTCCTCTGGATCATTTATTTATATTGCTCAAAATGCTCTCCGTTACCCACTATGCACATTTTGCCTCATTTGCACTCTGGACTGTATTTCTCGCTGCACATTGTGCAACATGGCAGGTGTTACGGAGGCACAAGCATCAGTAATGCGTCGTCGAAGATCCTACAATTTTGGCGGAAGGGCCACATATACCTGCCCTTTTATGTGTCCCTATAAGAAGAAATCCAATGGGGTCAAGTCAAGTAAGCGTGGGGCCACTCTACGAAACCACCATACCCTATGACTTGATTCTGGAATGTCTCCATTAGGTACTGCTCAACGTTTGAAATCTTATGCGGAGGGGCGCCGTCATGTTGGAACCATACATTTCGGAGTTGGTGCAACGGTAGATTCTCAACAAAGTCGGCTATTACATCCTGCACAAGCTCCAAGTACCGTTTTCCCGTTAACTTCCCCTCTTAAAAATACTGGTCCAATTAGCCCGTCATTAAAAATTCCGCACCAAACATTAATCGACCAGCGTAGTTGATGTCGAACTTCGACAGTATATCTCGGATTTTCCCAGTGACTAGGTATGAACTTTTTGTTTATTAAACATTCCGTTACGCGAAAAACATGCCTCATCCGTCCATACTATGTCTGCCAGGAATGTTGGGTGGTCCTCTAAGTTATTCATCACAAAGTTGCGCCACGTGTAATGTCTCTCTGCATCTCTTGGCAGCAATCCCTGCACAACTGTGGATTGGTATGGATGAGCACCTGATTCATTCAGGATTGTCCAAACGTGGCTTTTTGAGAGGCCACAATTTTCACTGATCATTTTTGTGCTGCTCTGAGGATGGGCGAGAACGTATGCTAGTATATCTTCAGGTTTCACATTGCATCCTAGAATACGAGGTCTACGAACTCGAGGTCGGCTTGCCACGCAACCCGTCTCCCTTAAACGTTTTACAACTTTTAAGATGGGGTGCCGTGTAGAATACGGGCCTTCAGGGAAACGTTCACGATACAGCTGATTTTGCCTTACGCCTACATTCACCGTAAATTAACAACACCTCGCAATACTCGTTAATGCCAAATTTTGCCATAACCCTCAGCTTTAACTTACAACCCAGCAGAAACATCCTTTTTATAGTAGTAGTCTCTGGTGAACAGGAATGACGTTCCATCCTCATTTGTATAATACATGAAATCCATGTGATTTTTATACCAGACATGGTTGAGTTGAGCTGTGTGTTTGGAGAGACGATTTTGCAAGATCAGCAGAAAGTTTTCATGGTTTGTAGAGGCATTCAGTAAAACACGCAACCGGTGAGGCAGAATCATGGTCCTCATGAATGCAAATCGCGTGCGTTTCCCCTGCGCCACAATACAGACTGGTATTTATTCCGTAAGGTGGTTTTTTTTCGCTTCGCTCGCGTTTCACGACGGTATAGTGTTTAAAATCACAATCAAACAAATGTTCATTTTTTACATTCTGTTTTGAGTATTAATGTACGCAAGGTATATTTTCGTACTAAATCGAGAGTACTCTACAACTTTATAATTGACTCCTTTCTCTCTTCTTTCACCGTTTACGAGATAGGACCGCTAATTCCAAAATTTGCTGATAGATGGCGTTGTAAGTTGATTCATAGAGTAGCGCATAGCCCTTTTACTATACCTAGACACCAACTTTATGGCCTAAGCTGTCACCGTTTAGAAGTTACGGGGGGTGTAACGGATATAAGAGGAAACACTGTATATCCTTTAATATAGAAGAAAAATATTATTTCATCATGCAAAATTTATAAGAAAACCCATGGGCATTGCGTATGTGCGTGTCCTTTTTACTCACATATTTTGCAATATTTTGAGCATATATGCTTCGTATGTATATAAGTTTACATACACATATATGCAGAAGACAAATGCATACCCAAGTGTATAAATTAAATGAAATTGGTTCCAAATAGAAGTAAATATAGCTCGGAGTAAAATTTGTTCTCTGCATTTTCTTCCTTTTCCTTTTTTTACCCTCTCATTTATTGAGTTGCAGAAACGAAGTCGAGTTTTATGAGTCATTTTACGACGGCTAACTCCTGCGCAAAGTAGCGATACCAATTTATAGTGAAACTGGCAATATTAGTGACATTTATATCCAGTGTCGGGTTTCGAAGTTTAGTGTATGAACTAAAAAAAGTTCTTCAGTAATGGTAATAAATTCTTGTTCACTTGGGTCCAATATCGGTGGCTTTATTTCGTAAGCATTGAAAGTTCGTTTAAATAGGTATCATGTTTATTTGCTTAAAGATACAAATCATGAATAAGAAATGTAATAACAATTTAAAGAAGTACTTAAATGTTTTGTGGCGATTTTTCTTAGAAATATTTTGAGGTAGTTCGTTTAAATCATTAAATAATTAATTTGGTTGCAGAGTCGTTAGGAACATTGTTAATGTTTTTTCATGGCCAATAACAAAGATTTTAATGCTCACAGTGATACATACAACTAAAATGTGAGCATAAATAAATTTTAATCATTGGGCGTTGAATTAATTTTCATTGTCTTGCATGCTATATTTTTATCTTCTGGAATTATTTTAGTTTTTTTGCATGTGAATGCAAAGAGAATAATTTTCAAATTATTGAAAATATGTTGAAGATAAGAATTGACTGCGTTTAGTTCTGTTAAGCTTTAAATAGAAGCTTCTGCATGCTTGTGAAAGTATAGAACTTTTTAAATTCCCAAAGCTAATATTTCATGCCTTTTTATTCTTTAAAAAATGCCTACAAATTTGGATTTGATGAATCCCTCACGCTTTTATATTTATACCCGTGATTGGTTGCACTTTGCTATACAGTCAACTCGTAATTTTCTGAGTAATTCTTCATACTTATTAAAAAATTGTGTTTATTTCTATTAACTCTATCGATACGGGACCATCCCATACGTCCCTTCAAGCCAAAGACGATAGCCGTCCGAAACGTCCGAATGTCATTCTGAAATTTCCACCCCCCTTTCGTTAAGTGTGATTGATTTCATACCCGCGGCGCGTGCTTTCCTCGTTAGAGTGACTCGCCTAGATGTGTTTGGGGAAGAGGGGAGTTTTCTTACAATTCGGACAATGCCAGCGGTCTTGAGGTTTTTGAGGGGGAAAGTGAATTTCCCTTATCTTTGATAGAGGAGCACGGACGTTCCCGTATTTTGAGGTCCCTTTATTTCAATGACCTTAGGAATCAGAGGGTTAAAATGTTAATTCGGAAGTGCAAAACATATTGAATTTTATTGCACTAGAATTACAGCAATCCTAACATAAAAATTTAGTTTTCACCCTTACGTTATTCAATTTAATTTGTTAAGCAGAAAAAATATTGAAGTTTCAAAACATGCGAATGCTATTTCATTTATGTTAGAGGTTTCAATAAATTTTTCTTTTGGATATAACCAAATGTTCAATGTAGAAGAATACATCACACAATTTCGATGGAGAAGAATACATGCTTATAGATTTGTATCAGAAGATGCATTTAAATTTCTTATAACACGTTTATATCTTTACAAGTTTCGTTCCAAAGCAAAACCAAGGAGAATCCAATCAGGAACAGAAAAATCTTAACAATATGAGAAATGCCCAAACCTGGTAAGTCATACAGCATGCTAGGCAAAAGCGGCTTGTCAGAGCGCAATGTCGCAGGAAGATTATGACAATTTTTGCACCATGGTATAGTGATGTATACTAACAGGTTCAAAGGATCCGAAACTTTAAAATTATTTTCCAAATGCAAATGAATTATGCCGTTTCACACAGAATAAGCTAAGAGTATCATGCGCCTACTAGTCAAAACAGTTCAAATAAGTACAGCGTATGCGCGTAGTTTGTGAGTACAGACATTAAAAACTTCCCATCGTGAAGAAGGATGTGCTCCATTGCGATGAGGCGTAGGTTCATAGGTACCTTCTGGCGACAAATTAACTATCAAAACACTATATTCCACAATCAGTTTATTACCCTGATGTTGTTACATGTGAAATTTCCCTCACATAAATAATTTGTTTAAGGGGCTAATGATTCTCAAGTCCACAATCAGTTTATTACCCTGATGTTGTTACATGTGAAATTTCCCTCACATAAATAATTTGTTTAAGGGGGCAATGATTCTCAAGTTCTGAAGAAGTGCAGAGACGAAGTCATTGAAGGAAGTATCAAAAAGTGGCTTGTAATCCGCATTTATATCTTTGTAAGGTTGGAAAATTTGCATAGTTGTACAGCGCAGTTATTTCGAAGGAAGCGCCAAATAAATAGATTCAATTTGTATTCATTCTTCTGTAATAAATTTCATAAATTTTTGAAAGTAGTAGCGTGAATACCATGATTAAGAAGTTGTATTAAATTTCAAAGCTCTGCGAATATATCATCTCATGGCCAGTTTTTGAAAATTTTGACATCGATTTCATTTACAAGAGAAGTTTACGAATGACCCTTTCCTTATATAAGTGTATTTCTAAAAGCTTTTAATATTACTATAAAAGCCACTGTGTGCACAAAATCGCCTCAGATAAGGATATCCTCCCGAAATAAATCACAGGCATCCAATTGCTACCACACTAGTTCATCTTCCTTATAATAATACTATTTACCAAACCCAAGTTAAGATGCATCAACTTTCGGCGCGAGAGGGAAATATATGGCGCGTCGAAATACAAACTGCGTTTGAACCACAATTAGTTTGCGGTGGAACGTTTGCCTTCGTCCCAAATGCACGTACAACTATATTATTCATCTGGTAAAAGGGGTAAGGCTACGTCATCAATGAAGATGAATGGCCATTGAGGATATGATTACCCACGACTCATAAATTACTCGAGATGCAACGATATGATCTGTTGGGCCACACGCAGTTTTCCTTCGAAGGCGTATGCTGAGAACTTTCTTATTTTGTTATCAAAGATTAACTTTTTTTTGGTTAATCATAATAAATTCTTCAGGGTTTATTATGTATAGTGCTTGGTTAGGAGCTTTGGAAAATCAAGAAGAAATATTGTATTTGTTAAAGAGGTGCTGTTACATATATTGTTTGAATGTGGTTTAAGAGTGTAAAAGCGATGATGTTCCACACACATGATTAAAAGGATTAAAAACAGTTTTGTAAGATTGATAAAATAAGATACCGATGAGAAATCAATATATTTTATCTTCAAAACATAGAAAATGGCGGAAGAAGGTGATACTATCAAATTTTTACAATAAAATATATAACAATATTGGTATAAATCGATGTTTTATAAAATTTAAATACGTTAGGACGGGAATTTTTACCTACCATCTTTCGCATGTTTTGTAATAATGTTTTAAAAAGGCTTAAACGACAATGATAAAAAACTGAGCCTCAATTAAAATAAGAACAATAATAAAAGCAATCTGAAATATTGGGCGGATTGGATCTCGTTCACTAAAGTAGACAAAGTTTAAGAGTGAAACGGTTGTGACCAGTGCGAGTTGTTTGACAAAGAGGACACGCAATGGGAAAAGAAATTTGTTGGGAATGGAATGGAGAAATTTGTTTTGTTGCTTGAAAGGTATTCATTTTCGAAGACATAGCTACTAGATAAAACTCTTTTAAGAAGAATTTTCAGTTATATTTTAATGAATTACAGTGTAAAATTTATGCTTAATCATTTTACGCAAAAATTACGCAGAATAAAGGGTAATGTTAAAATTTTCATAAGTTATAAGATGAATTATTGCTTAACTCAAAAATTTGGGTAAGTCATCTAGAGTAACTTATAAATTGTCAATGAGAATTCAAATTGATAGTATGTAGAAAGCTATCGTTGGAAAACAGGCAAACTTCAACACAAACAGTGTAGACTTTTGTCTTATACAATATCAGGGCTTCCAAATATTAAAAAACTGAAAAACGGTGTGCTGTTTAGTTTAGCAAGGAAACCACCATTTAGAATAATTTACATGTTTTGTAATGAGATAAATATAATAAAATGATGAAAGTATAAAATCTTTTGTCGGTCTTACAGATAATCTACATGTCCATACACTGGTGTCCAAAAATATTGCACAGTTTTGAAGATGTTACAAAATTGGAGTTAATATGGATATTATGTTTCGTAATCAGTTGCTGAGAATCGTGGGACATACTATCATCGGAACTTACATTTTACAGTGAATATTCGGTCACGAGGGCAATTTTTTTTTGGTGGGGGGTCAGAAATGGATAAAGGCGAAAATGGAGTTTGAGCCATCCTGTTTCACAGAAAGCTGATAGCGAGATGTAACTTTCATCAATGGTTATGTTTGATGTGCATAAAATTTACATGTATTTTCGTAAACACAGCATAAATATTCGAGAAGATATAAATTTTTTTCTTAAAAAAACCCAAATTCTTCCGCATGTTTTTTGCTTATAACATGCAGAGGTTTCCATCAAATTGTACAAAACTGTCAGAATACTCGACAATATATGAAAGATTGTATTAAACCATGAATTAAAACATTTGAATATTACAGGAAATATGAGCATTTGCAGTACATAACTTTTTACTGTGCATGTGCGAAATATAGCGTGAAGTTTTTTCATAACTTTAGAGCCAGATATATAGGGCACCTTATATAAAAATTTCAGTTCAATACCATTAGTATTTAGAAAGATATTGGCATTGAAACTTGGTGAATTTCGGTACACTCTAAGAGAAGCTAAATGATGAGGGTTCTTGCACAAACTGATATTTATTAAACTTTAATCCTCGAATAGTATTTGTCGAACTGTAATTAAAGTTATGTATTTAACTTATAATTATACATGAGTATTAACGATATTCAAATTTCATAAAATTCATTGTTACCGTTCTAAGATTTAAGTTTAAAAAATATCAGTTTGTGCAACCCTCATCATTTAGCTTCTCTCAGAGTGTATCGAAATTCATTAAGTTTCATTGACGATATCTATCTGAATATTAATGGTATTGAACTGGAATTTTTATATAAGTTGCCCTATATATCTGGCTTTGAAGTCATGAGAAAAATTTACGCTACGTTTTGAACATATGCAGTAAAAATTATTTACTACAAATGCTCATATTTCTTGTAATATTCAAATATTTTAATTCAAATTTTAATGCAATGCTTCTTTTACATATTGTCAAGTAAGTATCGTTCAAACAAGTATTGTTCTGTAAGTTTCGTACAATTTGAGAGAAAACTCTGCATGTTATAAGCAAAAAAAACGCGGAAAAATTTGCAATTTTTTAAGAAAAACTTTATATCTTCCCGGATATTTGTGCTGTGTTTATGAAAATGCATTAAATTTTATGCACATCGAACATAACCATTGATGAAAGTTACATCTCGTTATCAGCTTTCAGTCAAACTTCTTTTTCGCCTTCATCCCTTTCTGGTGACCCTCCCCCCTTCAATTGCCTCGTGACCAAATCTTCACTGTGAAATGTGAGTTCCGACGATAGCATGTCCCACGATTCTCAGCAGCTGATTTCGAACCATAGTATCCATATTAATTCCAATTTTGTAGCATCTTCAAAATTGTAAATTATTTTTGGACACCAGCGTACTTATTTTATGAAACATAGAGATCAGTGATCCAAATGTAAAATTTCATGCCAGTAAAAAGTTTCAATAAATTCTTTTCAATCTGATCAGGTAAATAATATTTACTCCATTAAAGTGTCTAGCAACTGACTTTGCGCTTGAATGCGCAGTTGCTGGTAGATTACTCTTGCTAAGTAACTAGGATTTCTGCTGCATTTTCAATTTAATTTAATTGGAAACGTTCCATTCACTCTGAGCTCTTGTATTTTCAATATAATTTAGCAGTAAACTTTGTAATTGTTAGTGTGTAATTGTTAGTGTAGAAACAAAAGTTTCAATTCCTATTAAATTAGTAATTAAAAATAATCAGTTGCATAGTTTGTAATTTTGTAAAATAACTTGTGTTTAGTATGCATTTGGAAATATTCCACTCATTAGCATGGTATAGAAATTTGAGAATCCGCATTTATGAAATCTATTAAGTAATTTTTGCGTAATGTGAAATTATTTATTCGGAGCAAAAAAGTTTTATTTATTTAAATTACCATTTTACTACTATTAAAATACCATTATTACTCTTTAAATTACTATTTTACTACTATTAAATTGCCATTATTACTATTTAAATTACCATTTTACTATTATTAAATATCTATTTTTACTATTTAAGTTACTATTTTACTATTATTAAATTATTATTATTACTATTACTACTTGATTCTGCATCTAAAATGACATATTATGAACCACCTACTCCTTTCTGCTTTAGTTACGGTTGGAAATACGCATGTCTGATATTATTTCATAATTTGTAAACTAAGTGACTAATAAATTGACTCAAATGGCAAATGGAAAAATTTAAATGATTTATTTGATTACAAACAAAATTGCGTTGCTGTTTAATTGCAGATATAATGAACTGTTTATTGCAATGTTTATTATAAATACTTGAAATTAAAATAATACTGGTTCATGATAGGTTACAGCTAAGTGCATCTGTTGACTCAGGCGAATAAATTTAATATAAAATGAGGGTCAACATAAGATCTGTGTTACACTTTACTGAGATTACATTGATACTTACTTCTCACACTCCCTCATCACTAATTACATATAATAAACCGTTTAAAAAGTACTTCTTGTCAAAGTACTTTCCTCTGATATCATTTCCTAATTTGTAATCTGACCGTTAAACTGATTCAAAATGGACAAACTTAAAAAATGGTTTGTTTGCTTAGAAACAAAATTTCATTACTGTTTTGTTGAAGCCATTAGTTTAGACATTGAAGTTTATGACACTGTTTATTACAAAAACTTGAAATTAAAAAATACTGGATAGGAGAGTACATCTGCAGAGTACAAATCAAATATAATATAAAATGAGAATCAACATCAGATCTGTGTTACATTTCAGTGAGATTACTCTGACACTTACTTCTCACACACTTACTCTATCACTAATTAGATG
>BGPR01000089.1:1274245-1341171 GCA_013235015.1 Araneus ventricosus | reverse complement strand
ATCAGAACGTTTGCCAACATATTTCTTTTTTGCAAACATGTGAACTTCACTGGCTAACAATGAGAAATATGACGTTGTTATGAATTGTGATAATTTGATCTTTTGCTGCTGTTACGAGCACATGTAACTGTTTCAAAAGATGATTTTAAAGACCTTTTAACCTTCTATTTATATTCATATGTATCTGCCTTTGATTAAATTTAGTATTTTGCGCTTTAATTCATTCAGAATTTGGGGACATTTTCAGTTAACATAAATTGATGAAATTAAGCAAAATCCATAACGAGTTATTTTATAGAGAAACGATTTCAACTTACTAAATTATTGCTAATATTAAGTAACCGCTGCAAATGATTCTGGTAATGTATTGCATAATGTATGATACGCAATTTGAGTCTAAATTAAAAGTTATTTGGAGTCGAATTCTAAAGAATGAACACGCAAAATGGCTTTTGAATGAAGCAAATTTCATTAAAAGGTTAATCGCATTAGAAGTTATATGTTCGAAATAAAGCCATCAATTTACTGAAACTTGAAAATCAAATTTCAAAGAATTGATACAATAAGCCAAATATTTTATGAAATACAGTGCAACCCCGGTTAACTAAATTAAATAGGAGAGGCCGTTTCGGATAACGATTTTTTCGGTTAAGACACGAGATATTGGATTTGGATAACCCATGTTTTGTTAAACCGAGTTCGGTTAACCTGGGTTTTACTGAAATTTCAATAACTCTAATTGTTGAATCTATATTATTAGCTTTATAAAATATTTCAGCGTGAAGTAAAATGAAGAAGGTATAATTTGATATACCATTGAAATGTATTATCATATTTTTTGAAAAAGAATAGTCCCTAAACAAACAGTTAAAAACACCGTTTGAAAATGGGATTAAAATTAATAGACTGAATAATTTATATTAATAAATAATGAAAAATTCATAAAATATATAATTTCTCAAAAACAAAGGCTTTATTAACCTTCTGACTCCTAAGCCGGCCGTAACCGGCCATGCAACTTCTATACTAGTGGGGCAGATTTCGGGAGAAGGCAGTTGGGCGAGTGGTCATTAAGGGACCCCTCGGCGTAGAGATAAGAGATGAAAAGCATTCCATTCCCGTCTTCCACCACCCGTTGTGAGAAGAAAAGGGGAATCGGGGTGGACGAATCTATTTCACCTATCCATTAGTAAACAAACTCCTGAATACAATTGTACTCAGATTTTGAGAACCCTCAGTCATCAGAGGGGTAATAATGTTCTCGTGCATAGTATTTATAAAGAAAATGAGAATAGTATTTTCTATAAGTGATATTTTATCGATATTCAGCTTCTTTTGTAATCAAATAAAAAATAAAATAGATAACTGTTTGTAGATTAATCCAAATTTTGCGTATACCAAAATAATTAAATTACCCATCTAAATAGTGAAATAAAAAATACTTTTAGAAAAGGAAGAGTCATATTTTCCTATTCTAGACGCTAAAAGAAACTTCATTGAACTCTTAAATCAATAACAATTACAACAACAAAAAAATCCTGGATGCACTTTTTTGACGCCATAACTACTATCACTTCAACAGAAGTTTTAGCGCGTCGATAACATTTAGTTGCAAAATGCATGCATTCTCTTAAGAGAGCTAACGAAGGGCTTTCAAGAATTGCTAAAACAATAAAAATTTGTAGAATGTGGGATCCTCCACTGGGGAGGGGAGAGGACTCCGAGGCTCTTATAGAATCGATAGAATCCCGTGGTAATACCCACTGCCTGACACATATCAAAAAAATAAAAGAGAAAAATAGGGTTTGGGGTTGCTTTTTTTCTCCTCATGTTGTTTCTCCCTCGTGTTGGCTAGAGGGAGGGCGCGAGCCAGAATGAGTAAATCATAGAGAGGACGGAATGTCTTTCATCTGGTCTTTCCCAAGAGACAGATAAAAAAAATACAAAAATGTCCTTCTTTGAGGATGGAGGTGGGGTAGAATGTTTTGGTGTAGCTTTAAGACAAAGAAGCATGCCTTTCTCCTTCTTAGAAAATAAGAAAACCACAAGTGCAAGAAGAAAGTTCGACACAACTTTTTGTTTAAAATAAACAGTTTGAGTAACAGGAGAATATAGATATTTTTATTTTGGAAACTAAAAGAAAAAATGGCCGTCTTGTAAAAAAATGCTTTTCAATTAATAATAATCTGATGTTTAGGTATCTATAAATTTTTGCATCTTAAAACACTGATTGATTCTGAAACTATGCTTTATGTGTACTGTATAACGCTTGATACCGGGGATATCAGTTATCCAGCATAAACGAGTATTTTTGAAATCATATAAATGAATATGTAGGAAAATGGGGAGAAATAGAAGAGGGTACATTTGATGTAAAATATTTAGCAATTTATGATGCGAAATATTTTACACCAAATATAATATTGAACTATATATTTCACGATGTAGTTTATTTCAAGTCAAAAAAATTATATAGCCAACAAACGGATAATTTAGACCAACTTTAATAAAAGAAAACGCAAAACTACAAAACTATTCTATGTCTCTAAAATATAGTCTAAAAGTATCTTTGAAAATAGCAAGATCTCAGTTTGTCTGACATTAAATGTGCTCATGCGTGTGAATGCTTAAAATTTAAAAGAAAAAAACTAGGCACAATGCTTCCCAAACTATGTTTGACATTTATACAATGAATCATTTGAAAATTAGTTATACTATGAAATTTCTTCTCGTGCTTAAAGTTGTCTTTCTTTTATAATATCTTCATGTATAAAATTTCTGAAATATAATAGCTGGATCAAATATAATAGCTTCAAAATAGCTGGATCCATACAACGGTGATTGCCATAATCAGATTGCTGTAATATTGAAAGTTGTCATTTCTTAGCAGATCGCTTAATTGAAAATTATACAGCTTAACATTATCATTTAATAGATCAAAGATACCACTTTGTGACATGATTGTCATCATTCTCTGTACAGTTACGAAAATCTGCACGTAAGGGTACGGTGGAAACAGACTAACACGCTTTATTCACGAATATTCTGGTGAAACACGAAACAGAAGAAACAAGAAAAACACAGCACTTGCATAAATTAGCAATACAAGCATACAGCAAATCATTAATAATAACAGTAACAGAAGCTTCATTACCGCTCGGCATCTATCAGCTAGCGAACTCGCATTGCCGACAAGACTCCAAAGACATTGAAACATATCCAGACACATTCACTCGTCTCACAACCTCCTAGTTTTTATACCTTTTCCGACAGAATGTGACGTTACATAGAATCATTTCGAAGGTTCACTATAACTCCGTCCCTAGTAGAGATAGGACCAAAATTCAAGCATATTAGAGAAATTTTAATTTTTTGGACAACGTCCCCAAATGGGTGCCAAGTTTGTCGTCAAGATCAGAGGATTAGCTTGACATTTCTCCGGTAGCTGGTAATAACCTCTGTAGAACTATCTTTTCCACCCGCAAGACTAACATAGCAGGAAATACGGTTTTAGAGATATGTAACAATACCTTTATAAGAACTGAGTGGATGAACATGTTAAGTGACATTTTTGAAAAAAATGAGATAATCAGGCAAAAGAACATGTTGAAATCTAGTTTAAATATAGCAAGTCCATTAAATCTCTTAAGTAAAAAAATAACGAAGTTTTCAGTGGATGAACATGTTGAGTGCACGATCTCTTGCAGTTTCGTCATGGAAGAACATGTTAAGGACACTTAACATCTCCTTCCATGAAAAACCTGGTAAACTTGAATAAAATTATATTTACTTCCATTGAAGCTGAATCGTTTTCACAGCGGGAAATAGTATTAATGCAGTTTAAAGTATTGACAAGACAATTCGAAAATAGAAATCGTTTGGATGATGATGGAAGAATATTATCATGAAAAAATGCGATAAAAATACGTGACATTTTGGAGAGAAGAAAATATATAAGCTCAAAACAAGTTAAATTTTATTCATTTCAGATTTTTATGTTTAAGAACTGGAAGCAAGTTGTGATTATTTAATTACCTCCATCAAATGCAGCTCTTCCGATTCATCTGAATTTGAAGAGAATTGTCAAATACATAAAGTAGACGGATATATTGTCCACGATGATACGAATCTAATCTCTAGTATTACAACTACTTCTAACAGACTTGTTTCTACAGTAATACTTCTGATGATGAAAGCTCTGATCATTTGAGACCTAACACCCCCATTGATGAGAATACTGCTCAGTTTCCTGCTGCATCCATATTGAATCATCCCTACATAATGATAGAGCAACTTCAACGGACCCAAGGAAACCCAAACGAAAAGTTTTTTCCCTTATAGAGAAAACCATAAAAAAATAAAGCGTGTCTCACAAAGCTAGAAAAAAGCAAGGATTATTATGATCATCATACAACTTTTCAGAAAGTTGACTTCAGGAAGCAGATAAGGGGTACAAAATAACTAGTCAAAATTGGAGATTTTGAGTTGGAAAGGACAACAGAAACCAGGGCGAAGTTGACAGCAGAAAACAGTGAAAACCTAGAACAACAGCTTCCTCTTATTAAAATTAATATAAATTTTTATATGAATCATTAATTCAAAAACAAAAATAAAAGCATTAACACTTTTCAATGGGTTTGATCTTAATTTTTATTTATTCTTTAACTTGCATATTATATTGAGATCTTTTAATGCTGCTCCAACAACAAATTTGCTTAATTTTTTTCGGCTTGTGCTGAAAATATCTACATTTTTATATTTATACAGTTTTCCAGATCATTATTAAGCCTGTTATGGACAATGGATACTGAATCGAAATGAATTGCAGAAAACATTAAAAACTTAAAACAAAATCTTTCTTTTCTTAAAAAATAATATAATTTTATGTTATGAATCATTTATTGAAAAAGTGAAAAGCAAAATATTAACACTCTTCAATGGTTCTGAAGTTTGTTTTTATTGTTTCCCAAACTTATAGATTATTTTGTGATCTTTTTTTGTGCGTGTACTATTTCAAGATCTAATTTGCTTAATTTTTCCTTTTCAATTTGGATGAAAATATATAGTTTCATAATTATACAATTTTGCCGATTCACTATTATGCGCATGTATTTAACTACCAATATTACGTTCATGCAGAAAGGAAAATGTACTTAACATGTTCTTCTACGACTAAGCAAAAAAGATTTTTGACGCGTGAATGAAAAAACATGTTACGTGCAAAAGACTATTAAATTACTCTATGATTAAAGAGCTATAGCCATGTCCAAAAAGTAAAAGAATTTTGAATGCCTTTTCGTCAATAAAGTCTTGGAACAGTAAAAATTGAAGGAGAAACAGCAAAAAAATGTAACCTCTAAACTTTAACGATCGTTTTCTCAGATTCGTTTAACTGTCACTTAACATGTTCATCCACTCAGCTTTTCAATTCTGCGCAATGCACTACAAACTAAACCCCACCGAATAAATGACATGAAAAAATTTTTATTCAGTATTTTTATCCGTTAAAAAAAGGATATATTTCTTATGAATTATTAGCATGCAGTTTTAAACTGATAACATTTATACGGTTATTGATTATAATTCATTTACTTAAAGAGAAATCAGTATGAAAAAATGATTGTGCATCACAATGTTATAAAAGTGAAGATATGGGAATAAATTAATTACAAGTTCTCATATTACATTTAGCTAAATAAGCAATTCGAGAAAAGGCACTTAAATTCTACGATTCTCTGGTATTTTGGCTAATTACGAAGTAAATATGAATTTTGATTATATGAAAAAATCTCTTTCACTAAGAACTGTAGATCGTAATATTTTTTGAAATTCTTATAGAAAATTAAAGAGCATTTTGCAAATGCCATCAAAGAAATTCTGTGTCTAAAATTTATATTGTTGCATAGTTTGACTTCGGTTAAAATAATAAAATCTAAGTTCTAATAATTGAAATTTTAAAGGTTTTGTAATAAATATTATTAATTAAAATTTGTTTAATTAAGCTTTGATTTTTGTCTGTTTCTTTGTCTAGACGCAAAACGCTCCTAAAACAATTGTTTTACAAAATGCTTCGTTCCATTGTAAATATCATGTCATTTGTATTTGCGTTGTTTAATTAAGCTATGTACTTTTGTTCTTTAAGGTAAATTGTAGCTGATAGCATTTTCAGACCCTTTAATGAGAACCACTAAAATACATAAGAAATTCTCTAACTCTGTTTAACTATTTTTGGAACAAAACTCGCAGAGTAAGTTATGTGTTTGACATAACTTATCGTTTCGCTGTCAAAGTTGTTACTTGGGTTATTATAACAGAAAATGCTTTAAAAAAAGGAAAGTAGCTTATTAAAAACAGGAAAAAGTAATCAAAACTGGATTTAGGAATCGATCTTGCTTGTTTTGTCTTTTCATCGCTTCGGAAAACTGAAACTTCTTAAGTATTGAATAACAAGGAAATGAAAAGTAATTATCTTAATAGAAAATTCAAGGAAAAAAATTAGTTGAAAAGTAAAACAAAACATGTTTTTGCTTCAATAATTTAATTATATAGTTATCATTTTACCGATAACTGAGAATTTTATTGAGATGTCTCTTTTCCGAGTGCCAAGAATTTTCTCGTGCAACCTTTATTGCGATAAAATACAGCAGTAATTTATATTTGTTACTATTAAAAATCTGCTTTTACTAATCTTGATTTTAATTTGATCTATTTATTTAACTGCAATTCGTTTAAGAATTAACACGTTTTCATCACTTGTAACCATGAAGGGTTTTCCTGAATAAACCTTTTAAAATTCTCAATTTAACGATGTATTTTCAGTAATACAATCATATGTAGCATTTTTACTGAGTTGCCATGGAGTCGATAATAAAATCTCTCACCACAGAGAATCGTCTATTTTTCAGCACTATTTTCATCCAGTTGTTCAGTTAAGAAAACATATTCAATGGCAAAAATTTACGAAAACATCTCTTGATTTACTTGTACTCAAAAGAAAAACCAAACTAACTTGCAGTTTTCATTACAGTTATTTATATTGGAACAGTACAGAACGTTCCATGAAACAAAGTTTGCTCTAATTGGAAATAATTTAGTTGGGATGTATTTGTATTAACTGAACATTACATAAAACAAATTTTCCGCTAACTGTAAATAACTTAGTTGGACTATATTTCTATAAACTGAACAGAAGTTAGCGACATGAAATTATGGAAATTTTGACTAGTATAAGAATTTGCGTTGCTGCTTTATATGTTATCCTTCCTTATCATGTACTACCGTAATGTTGTTTTGCAGTGAAATGGAATTAAATATATGAGTTAAGAATCTAAATAAAACCATTCCTCGTTGGGAGATAAAAAGCTCCGGAGACATGGTTTATCTTTATCTGCAAAGCGTGAGTCTAGATATATCCTAAACAGAAACTATTCATTAGAAAGAAATACATTTGCGTATGTAATAAGTAAACACTATTCATGGAAAAAGCGTAAGAAACTACACAGGAAGGACAATCATGCACTCGATGTTCATTGAATGCTCTTGTAGAAAATAATTTCGCCAGAGTTTATTATGAGAGTTTATATTTACAGATAATATCATATGAAATTTATTAACACTCTTAATTCCTAGTGACATATACCATTTAAGCTCCGTTTGTAAAGTTGACCCGAAAGGCCTATTGAAAAGAAGATATTGATTCAGTGCTATAGTTACAAAGGCCTTGCCTATCCTGAAGCGAGAATGACAATTTTTCCGGAAGCCGGTGAATTGTTTTTATTGATTTCTATATGGAGGTGTTTTAATCAATATCAGTCGGGCTAGCAGCATAGCATATGTGACAGTTCGCGCTTGCTTGCCCCCGTAGACGAACATTGAATTATTAGTACGACAGCTGTGGACTCTACTCGCTCAACCAAGCTGTCTTGTAGTGCGTGTACATACTTCCCCGAAGTCCACGACTTCCGGAGAACAGTGGTCCAAGACCACTTGCGTGAAAGAGCTTTATAGATTATTGTTGAATTGGAAGTAACAATGGGTGATCAGGTTATGAACATAATCCAAGTAAAAGCCTTCTTTGCTACTTGAATTGTTCGTCAACAGATAGTTGATTTTCCGTGAACATAAGAAGGAATTTGATTAATTCGATCTGAAAACCCAAGAAAAAATATTAATTTATGTAATTTCTTACGAGGGCTACTGGATAGTGATCGTCTGGTGATAAAGTGGTGGCTTCGGGGCTGGAGAATTCCAGGTTCGAAACCAATTCCACAGAAGGCCATCAACGATTGCGGCACTGCTGCATTTTAAATCTAAAGCCGAGGATCAAACATTATCCCCCTACTGTGAAGCGGAAGTTCGGAAGGGAATTGCCATATCAAGTGTCTTCCTCGCCATCTGAGAGTTATTCAAAATTACGAGGTCAGTTCCAAAATAGCCTTCTTTGGTGCTCCCAATGTTAATATAGCAAAACTACAACGCTTACTTATATTTAATAACAATATTACTTACAATTATTTAATAACAATAGTTCTTAATAATTACAATTATCAATCTCATTATATTGGTTTCTATGGTGACCACATGATTCTTGACATTTCTTTCTTTTTAGGCTCCATAATATAGATTTTTAAAATTAAAATTCAGAAAAGCAGAGAGAAAACAGAAATCAATCACGTTGATCACATAATGAATAAGTATGCAATTGTCAGAAAGTTATTTCCAAAAATCATTTACACCTCTCACATTTGATTTCCATTCTAACTGATTGCCTGGCGGGATCACTGCTGATCCTGGTAACTTTTTGCAGTCCCACTTTCGCCGTTCATCTTTCCAATAAATGACAGTAAAATTCTCTTCTGAATATCTTATACTAGAGCGCCTCTTCTTGTGTTTGTTCTTATAAGTGGTCGTTATCCGAACATGTGTTCATAAGGGAGCTTAAAGATCTTTCAAGAAAGTGTTCGTTGCCCAGACTCTTATCAGTTAACTATTCGTTAACCAATCATTCACTATAATTTATGTCTATACAATATTTATTTGTGATTCGATTTGAAGATAGTGGTTGAAAAATGGAAATAAAGGATATGTCTTAAATAGTTGTTGGCAAAAGGTAGACTTGCTGATGCTTTTGCAAGCTGAAGAGTTCCGAGCTGAACGATTTTATGATCTTATCAAATGAGTGGACTATTGTTATAGAAAATGAAAGTTAAGATTTTTCCTTGCTCGTCAGAAGATGTAGATAAACCGCTTGTTTTTCTGCGTTCTTCCAAACAAAACTCGAGAATGACAAAACTGGATCATAGTACCATCGTCAACCAAACAAATTGAAATAAGGTAAATAAATATTGGGGCAGTTTTGTCATAAATAATTTTATTTAAAAATCTGGATACATTTTTGTAGAATATTTACATATTAAGTTAATAGTTAACAACAAAATTAAAATTAATTCAAATGTAAATTTCTCTGTAATTAAGAACGTACGAATCTAATTTTCTTCACACATCTAGATTACTAAATGTTAAAGCCTATCTATATTTTATTGTATAAATTATTTTATATTAATTTTTGTTACATTAAATTGTCCTGTTAAAAGTTATGTTTACAAGCTAATGGCAAGTTATAACTACATGCTACTTAAATGCATTTATTTGTTTGAAACATTATACAAATTTGAAAGTTTCGTTGCCGAACATACACATTGAGTATATATAAAATATTTATTAAAAATGTACTTTATATATCATGTTAAGTAGCAAAAGATGATAATAATGATTTGAAACATTGCTTGAATTCAGCATATATCACCGGCCAAATCATAAATAATTAAAGAACAAATTAAATTTAAATTTAGCTTTACTGATAATAGTATTTTGTAATCTTAATGAAGACTTTTGTAGCTCCCATTAAAACATTTTGCACATTTGTGATTTTTAATAAAGGTGGTAATTTTATTGAGAACCCCGAGAAAAAGGATTTTGCCAAACATTTTAAAAATCATATACCGCCTTGAAATGAAATTTTAAATACAATGATTTTGAATTTATGAAAATTTGATAAGAATTTTGCTTTAAAGTCTTTATTAAAAAGAATTGAAACTGAAACCTGAATTGTTCTTTATGTTTTAATATATATTAATTGAAGAAAATTACTCTATTTAAATATTAAAATTTTATGACATTTTAACGAGCAGCAAAATAAATACAGATTTTTCTCATAAATTGTAAAATTTATTGCTTTGGTTTTGGTAGAGATGCATGACGCAAAAGCCACTTTTGTCTATACAACACCAAACTCGGTATTAAAAGTTGAAAAATTAAAAACTGTAGCTATAACTGAACACAACAAATTTAAACAAACTTTTCTAAATCAAACACATTTTGCATATTTTGAATCATTAACTTAAATATGAACAGTTTCGGATTTTGATCCAATAACGAAAAACATACTATACTATTCGCCTAAACATCGGTTCATATTTGATGAGCCATTACCAGTCCATTTACCAGGATCAAAACAACTTTTGATTATCTCAAAACTGTTGTAGTGACGCATTAATTGGGAAGCGGATTTTAACTGCTTTAAATATTTATGGATAACATTAATCCCTCCATGAATAATTAATAAGTCTCTTCCAAAAGGATTATTGGTATTTGGAACTAAAAATGTACTCCAAATACAGCGGTTTCGGCGAGGCAATGCCTTCCCTCTATGTCAAACCCACCCAAAACACATTTTGGTTGTATATTTTATCTCTTTTTCTCGAAGGTACTTTTCCTCAGACGAACTTTTTCTCCAGACGACAATAGACTGCCTCTACCCTCCCACCCCCCACGGCGCAATGGTCTTTCCCGACCTTTTATTACCCCTTAAATCACACGACTTCACTGTCAGTTTCGCCTGGAAGATGTCATTAGAGCGGTCATGAATTATGACACGCAGACGATAAATAAATGACGGAAGGGGGGTGGGGGGGTGGGGGAGGTTGAGGAGAAAAAAATCGTTTGCATGGACAAAGAGGGGTATTCCCCAGTAGAAAGGAAGAAAGGGGTTCCATGGAGCGACACGGCAAAATGCGCGATTAATTGAGACTTTATTCTCAGAATAGTGTTTGAGAAATTGTTTGTTTCTCCACATCTAGTTAATAATAATTGTCTATTGATGGCAGGGGAAATGATTATTTAATGGTTTAATTAATGATGTATTTTGATCGTACTTATGAGTTAGATTGGACTTTTTTTATTTTTTTAAACTCTGTTTTCTTTTTAAAAAATGAATAGAAAGTAAAAGGAAGCTGTAAAATTAAAGGAATTCTTATTTGGAACTTTCTTGCATTATAAGTAGGCAAAAGGAAAAATTAGTTTTACAGATTTAAAATGCATACATTAGTGCAGTTTAATACTTCATTCAGCGTGTAATTTTATTTTTGTTTAAAATTTCAATCTTTACATTGTAAAAAAATACCCGCAGCAGGGTGTGATTGTATTTAGTATAAAAATCATCTTGTTTTAATTCAGAATGCGTACAATATGGAAAGATGAAATTCACTTCAAAAATAATCTTATTCTAAATCTAGGAATAAATTTGAAAAAAAAGAAAGAAAAAAAAACCACCGGTCCGACAAACCAAAAAAAGGGCGTAAAGCCTGGAACAGACTGGTTGGGAAATATTAATTAATAAAGTTATTCTAAGGAATGAAGTTATTCTGAAACTAGCAACAGAATATCAGTTTCTTTGGTGAAAAGATATTTAATCTATTAAATTTATTCTAAAAAAGTGTATAAGAAGCCAATCAGACAAAAGGGAATAAAGATGAAAATATTAAAGAAATTGAATTTTACCGACAATGCAACATTTCTTATAGAAATTATATAAAAATTAAATGATCACATCCAAAACTATAATCGTCTTGTCCAAAAGAACTGATTATTTTCCACAAGAAGGGTTCCTTGCACATTCTTCATTCAATTAGTTTTATAAAACATCTAATTTTTTTTCGAAGACGTGAAATTAAAAAAAAATGTTTCATTTCTTAAGTCAATGCTTTCATCACAAATAGTTTAGCATAATGTACTTAATTTATTCTTATATATCATTTGTTGTTATAAAATGTTGTATATAGTGATGATTTATGAAATTTTTAGTATTTAAAAAATATTGCTTTAAAATATATTTTAAAATTATAAAATATTTTATCCATTTTTGAAGCGTTATAAAAAATAAAACTGAAGCAAAACAGCACTTGTAAATGGAAAAGAAAAATATTTCTTAGATAATAAATAGCATTAATATTTTTAGCTTATATTTTCTGAAAATAAAAGATTATTCATGAAATTAACTGCATATTACAACGTTAATAAAAACTTAAACTCAATGAACAAAATTACAGTAATCCACAGTCAATATCTCATATTTGAAAAAAAAATGTTCAAGAGTGTTTTAAGGATCATTGAATCATGAAGTTTCCATTTCCATAACTACAACGTAATTTTTAGAATTTTTGTATTAAAATTAACTAGATTTTAACAAGTTTCGTTAAGTGAAATTCGAAGTTTTAATTAGTAATTTATATTTAGAATGTTATTTGATGTTTAATGCTTTGATTATGTGACCGAAGTTAAGGTGATGAACTATTATTTCCAAGAGCATCGCTTTAATGCGATTAAAAACCTCTACTGAAACCAATTTTCCATTTTTGTTTCAGAAATATAAATTATTTATGAGCCTGTGATTATCGATGAAAAGAAATCTCAGAAACAGAGAAGTTCTTCAACCTACCTATCTTCTAATCATAAATTACAAACAAATAGCTACACATCTATATTTACACGTCACTGCAGATACCATTATTTAATCTTATGTCTCAAGCAACTAGCTGGCTTAAACAATGGAAGACTAATTAGTACTTTAACGATAATATTCGTGTATTGAACATCACTTTCAATCAATAATTTAGATACGCCGTCTCAAAATTTGCAATACAAATCACGCAAACACGCGATCATGTTTGCCAAAAAGTTAACTAATTGATTGTGTGTTCCATTTCTAAAAGTTATCGTCCTTGCAATTTCAACTTGCAATCTAAATAGTAGCATTACATATGTTTCTACGCTTTTACGCTGCTTGACATATCACGCAAAATGTAACAGAAAATATAAATGATTGAAAAATTGCATGCAGGAATTGATTACTTTGCAAAACGCTATCTTTAATTTTGTTCGAATTGTCAGAAAGTATTTCACTAAAAGTATAAAGATTTGTACATCTCACTATTACATTATTGGAGATCAGCCACAATTTCATTTGAATACATATTAGAAATTTCCGAAACGTTATAAACTATAAAATTTTGTTAAATAGTCTTTGGTTATAAAAGTAAAGATTATTTTCCTTATATTTTATATTTATAAAGGTTTATAAATAATTTTTTTAAAACTTGATAATGTTTCTGCATTATTTTATATGTTATATGGAGAGTTCAGGGTTAAATTGAACAAAGTCCATGAATTTCATTTATGAGAAAATATATCTCAAAGCCTATTAGTTGCATTAGCAGTGCACATTTAATTGTTATTGCTGCCTGGAGGATACAAATTGAGTTATCAGCTATGGAGTTGAATCATTATTATACAGAAAATATGACATTTCTACACTACCATGGTAGTGCTAGTGCAAAATGTACAAATAGAGTCTAAATTCATTTGAATTTTGAACCCTAAATATTATATGCATATCACTCGACAAATCCTTATATGCCAATTGTTTTATTAAGGGATATATTCAGGAATACAGTTTTAAAAGCATAAATGCCTCCTTTTTTCCGCACGAATTTTATACATCAGCACTTCCTATATATATTTCAATGAAATTGTTGCTAGACAAGCGGTGAAAATTTAGAATCCTGAATTTTTAAAAATATGTGGTGAATTAATAGATATCTATGATTCAGACAAAATTTTTTTTAAAATTTCTTGATGATCTAGAATTGCGTATGTCAAGTTTTTAATGTTTTTCTTTGTACATTAAATCTTTTTCTAGAATAAATGAAATTATTGCTTAATATATTTTTATTTACAATTGTAGAAGGGAAATGTTTTTGTCATGGTTAATTTGACACGTGTTTGTTATATCTGAAATCAGAAAAACCAAATATTAAATAGAAAATTATATAGTATAGAGTGTTCATGAAAATGGATGGCTACATTAATAAAAATGAATACGTGTTTCAAAAATAAATAAGGTATTTGTCTGTGGATGATTCAAAACAATTCGAAAGATTTCTTTACTACTCAACAAAATAATGACGTAATTTTTTTGATGAACTTTGAGCTTATTATAACCTTTGTTTTGTCGAGCAGATCGCCGATCTCTCTCGTTTTGTTCTTTTCTTTTTTGAGACATCAGCAGAACCGGACGTTGATTATTTGAAAACTTTTCCTGTTATTAAAAGTTGTTTGTTGAGAAATTTATGACAATATCATTATATATAGCCAACACAAATAAAAGTAAATACAAAAAATATTAATAGCCAAAGCAACAATGAACCAACGTTTTCCCTTTTTTCGACTATTACATCCCATAAAATCTTTCAGCTTCTTTAAAATTTCAAATATTTCATTTTCACATGCACACTTTAAAAGTAGCGATTTTCACTTTATGTGACCAATACCTTCTAAGAGATCATTCTCCTGCCTCATTCTGGCATTTTGAAATGAAATATAATGCTGAAATTAACTTAAGACAATAAAAAGGCACATTGAATTGGGGGGAAAATTATTTCTAAAATATAATGATTAAAACTTTCTTTTCTTTCAGATCAAATATTAGTCTGACAAATTAAAAAAGAATGTAAAAAGATAGTAACATTTTTAATAAAATTCTCCAGTATAAAGGATTTAATACATCACAAAAACTAGTTTGGAGTTAGAAAATAAAAGTCCCCAAATTTGTAACTTTAGCTTAAATCTAACTTTACCTATTAAAAACTTATTTCGAGCGAAAGAAGTCAGTCAACCGTATATTTGATTATTCTTTAGAAAAATAGAACGGTGAAGAAGAAAGAACACTTTAAACCAAACCAAAACAAAAATAACCAATCGAAACTGAGTCCACAAATAGAAATATTTTTTTCAACTTTCCTTGTTAAAAATACATCCGGGCTTCTCTCTACTTCGTGATCTGTTTCCTTGAAACAATCATTCAGCACGAAAGGATGGTCGAATGCAAAAGACAACCGAACTAAAAGAATCGATCGATTAAAAAGGTTTGGAATCAGCCTGCATCCCTGCGGCACCCCCTTCATCCACCCTTCGGTGATGTCCTGTCGTCATCGCTCTAAAAAATCTCTGCAGCTTTGGAAGAAGTTTAAAAGAAAAGAAGCACGATGAAATAAATAAATAAATAAAAGTAAAATAAAATGATGCGTACATAACGTCGAAGGGTGAAAACCACGTGACTGTTTTGAATACTTGGTCGAGACATGTGAGCTGAATTCTCAAGTGGCAGCCTGATTCGTGACGTAGCTCCTGACGTCATCTTCAATCAAAGAAAAGGCGAGAGTTGAAAAGGATACGAACGGAGGAGGGATTTTACAATAGAAGTAGTAAAGGAAAGATCATTATGAAACAGAAGCCCAGAGGTTTCGAGATTTTGCTAAATAGATGTTTGTGAAATGATTAGAATCAGTGAATATGTTAGAAAATTTAAAACTTAATCAGCAGTATTAAACTGCTATAATTGAATTATTTGTCCTAAGAATTTCCCTGCTTAATCAAAGTTAAAACTTTTAGTTTAACTTTTTTAAAAAAATTAAGTAATCTCCATTATTAAAACAATAAATATATCTTCATTTTCACACTTATCTTTCTAAAATTTCATTGTATTGCTTAATCAAAGTTAAAACTTTTAGTTTAACTTTTTTTAAAAAATTAAGTAATCTCCATTATTAAAACAATGAATATATCTTCATTTTCACACTTATCTTTCTAAAATTTCATTGTATTATCTACTATATTTGAACCAGGTGAGCTTGATAAATTCCCTCCATTTAATTAATTTCTAAGTTAATAAATTATCCTGATCGAAACTCACCTGGACACTTTAATTTTATTGGAAATTTACTTAATAATTGTTATAAAGTTTTAACTGCTTATTCAATCATTGCAAAATGCTCAGTTAACCCTACATAAGAAATGTCCCAATCTATAAAAAAATTATAAAAAAACTTTGGTCATGTATGTGTAACAAATTTACAGGATGTTTCAAAAAAAATATTCATATTCAGATAAGAATTGCCCCTTTTTCATTAGTGTAGTTACTATGAATTGCAATAACTCAAAATTTTTAAATAAAAAATCATGTTGACTCAATTATTTTCAATTATTAGTTAAAACAATAAATATTTTCATATAAATATGTAGAATATTATTACTAGTATTATATTGTTATTGAAATTACATTTATAAATTTTTCATCGTGTATATTTGAAACACACGGGGGTACTGGATGACCAGGCATTTATTTATTCTCTATTATTCTGTTATCCAAAATCGATAATTTTAGATGTTTTTATGAAGTGTTATATTCTAACTCCTTAGAGATAAAATGAAATGTATGACAAGAACATGCCAAATGCAAGGATGAATGCGGATGTTTTAAATATATTCCGATATTAGAAATGAGACAGGTTTCAGTTATCTAGGATAAACTAAACCAATGATATCGCGCATTTGAAAGAACCTGAATAAAATAAACAAATAAAGGAATATTTATCTACCTAACTGCTTTATTTATTTGTTTATTCAAAGGTAGCGGACGATAGTACTCCATGAGAATTAAGCAACCACATTGCATTCAAGGCATCGATTATACCAAAATTCTATGTGTTGAATTACACAGACAACGGATATACAGCTCTTCATACTGTATATGAAAAGATGATTTAAGATAAATACTTTTGAATTCGTTTTCTTTTTAACTCTTATTTGAATTATTTGAAATTTTCCTTTGAAAACATTTTGTTCAATTGGCTCATTTCCCTTTGAACATGACAGACGCAAGAACAACAAACTGATTTCAAACTTAATAGATTTAATTTATTACTTAATCAAGAATCAGCTGGTGTGGATAAGTTTTTAAAATTATTTTTTGAAATGTTTATATCCGTATAATCCTCCCTTTTATAATTCTTATTCATTTACTTAGAAATTATGCATTCACTGTTTACGTAAAAAAAGAGAATTTTCTAGCTTGGGCATTAAAGTCAAAGAATTCGATTGTTTAAAAAATTGGATTTAAATTAATGATAACATAAAAATTAAATATCAGAGCAGTTAATTCTACTTCTAAAAGTTTCGTTTCAGAAACATTTGTTTCAGGAATAAAAATAATATCAAAATGCAATAATATCTGTCTAACCTATAATCACTATCTTTGTCATTTTCACTTATTTTTATCGAATGCGTGTCGTCTAGATTTCATGAAGAGGGAAGGCAATAATCTGTCACCCAACAGGCTATAAAATGGGCCCAGACATCCCAGTTTTCATTAACTAGAGAAAGATGAAAAGCAATTCAATTTCTCTGTTTTTCTTCAGCCGAGATCTAAAGGGTAAACTGCCAAATTAAATAAATAAGACATAGAACTAGTCAAAGCAAGAAAAAATAATAATAATAAAATACAAAGAGAGTGATCTCTCACAAATATGGCATGTTTTGTGTTAATTTCAGTAGTAAAGTGAAAAATATCATGCGTTTTGTACCTTTTTCCTTTAGCCAGTTAGATACAAATTTTGACACACATCTACAAGTTTTAGCGGCAAGACTACATGCCGAATTTCATTTATATAACTTGTTGCGTTTTGAGCAATTGTGTTCACATATATACGAACATACATACCGAGACACACTCAATCCTTGATCTGATTTGGTCTGCAAATTGACTCATATCTATAAACTAAATGATAAAACCATATACCAAATTCCATCTAGCTAGGTTGTTGCGTTTTCGGGTTAACGTATTCATACGAACACGGACGGTTACGCCGATAGAATTCTGATTGACGGATTTCGTTCAAAATTGGATGGAGATCTTCAATTTTGGTATAAAGACCACATACGAAATTTCTTAAGTTTAGTTTGTGTTATTTTGGATTATCATTTTCATAGACAGATACAATTCTAAGAATGGAGTTTCTCGAACTCTAGGAGCTCTAAACTGGGAGATTCATCAGAATCTCGAGGTTGAATTTTTCGATGATAGCAATTCTTTTTCTCTTTATATGAATTCGTGAACTAAAAATATAAAAAAAGGATCCTTCTGTTGCTAGAAATGAAGGATACATTTTTTACGTCTAAACGGATACCATCGACCTCATTCCTAAAAGGGATATTTTCACATGATAAAATAAATCCTGGAGCATTTCTGATATGAATTAGTTACTACATCAGGAGATTTCGTTTCAGAATCGTTTCTTCCTAGGAAAAAAATCTGGCAAAAATAAAGAAAGGTAGAAAAATTCCAATTCCAAAATAAAAGCATATTTGATGGAATAGGTTTAAACCCTACGCTGAGTAGGCTTCAAAATCTCTGCCGCATTATTCTGCCATTATATAATCCCGTTCTCTACCTCCTTTTTTCGTCCCTGGGAGGAATGTGTACGAAGGGAGGGAATCAGGAAATAAGACGTTCTTTCTACGAATCCTACTGCTGGTATCTTTTTGTGCAACATCGACCGTGGAACGATATATGGCTGAAAATAGACGGAGGAAAAAGGAGAGCAGAAAATCTTGAAACCTAAAGCGAATGAAAGGAAAAGGCAGGGGGAGGAAAAAGGAAAAAATATATAAAAAAGGGGCACCAGAGGCAGCTACGGAGGGGGTACAACCGAGTAATGGATGCTTTTTCCAATAAGATCGAAAGTGGAAATCGAGGCCCATGCTATTGCAACAGATCATGAAGTAGAGGGGGGTGGGTCGAGAGAGGAGAGAGAGAATTATTGGAGAAATTTCGGAATGGTTAGAGAACGAAGGAGGGAGGAAGAAGCAAGAAAACAACTCAAATTTCAACCGTGGACTATAATACCCTATTGGGCCGAAGAGGAGGATTCTTTCGGAATCAAAATAAACAGAGAAATCTAGGCATTTAAATGTAAACGGTGTCTATTTTTCTGTTGATGGAGGTTGGTTGGTATTAGTATTTATTTTTCTATCGACGATTTCTTCGGGGTATTGTTATTGCTTCCGTTTCCGTTTGAAATTAGTTTCTACTTAAGGGAATACCGAATGCAATCGTTCCTTGAAATGAAATATTTTAGGTTAAGCAAAATAGTCCCATTTTAAAGTCTCTGTATTGAGATTAAATATTCTTTTTCAGGATTAAAATGTATGTATAAATATCCAACCTTTAAGAAAAATTCAATAAGTATAAACAGCGTTTGCCAGTGGAAACGTTTGGATGTTTATGAATAAGAGATATTTATAAAAAAATTCTTTGTGCAAAAGAAAAAGGATTATTCTTTTACACAAGGCCATCCGGAAGGCGTGAGATTTCCCCGGCATGTATAGCTATTAATTAATTGACACATCTATTGAAAGCTCTTAATTACTGATTTGACGAATGCCTTACCAGAACCAGCGGGAGTGGTCTCCCCTAATCTTTCTCGTATACTTCACAAGAAGGTGTCATTTTCCATCTCCCTTGGATAGCCATAAGTCCCGTATATACGGGACTGTCACCGTATTTAACTACTCAGACCCATATTATTATTTGTTCCGTTTTCTTCCTAAACTCTGCTTCATTACAATTTTAAAATGACTTGCGCCCAATTTTAGAATTAAGTGAAAAAAGAAGATGATTTAATTAAGAAAGTAAAATCAGCTTTAAAGTGTGACTGGGCTAAAGAGGATTAGAGTCGCGTCTTTTTTTATTATTCTACGTGTTCATTTTATAAGATTGCTTAAGCATTATTGATTTTTTTTATCAGAGTAAAATTAGCTAAATACGTACCTACTCTATTCATGATTTATTTATTTAGCATCTAAACGTCCCGTATCAATGCTTGGAAATTATGGCGTCGATTAAAAATTCGAAACTACTGTAACCCAGAATGCAATGTTTATCCACTTGTTTCCTTCAGCGCGTGCCAAGGTCACGCTCGCCAAGACGGAAATAGTGCTCTTAAGTAAGAAAATTTAATAAGAAATATGACCGCCCTTTTTTCAACCGATTGAAACAAAAAAAAAATCCTTCTGGCAAGCTGGAAGGCAAAGGTTCATTCCTTTATGTTAATGTTACAAAAATAATGAAATATTACATATTTATCAATACAAATATAGCCAATGACTTTATTTTTTCCACACATTGTAATATTTACGTCGTGATTCTGTTTTCATGACATTTAATTTTTTACTATATCAAGGTTTTATCATTCTACTCAAAAAAGATATGCTAGATTTATTAGTCAGTACATTGCTAATTTTTTTTTAATATTCCAACACATAATCATTCAACAGGTAGGAGTCATAAATAAATAAACATCCCAGAAGTGCAAATATCCCCTAAATAACATTAAGCCAGCCTATCTGAAACTCTAAAAAGAAATTGACGCTTGACACGAAAGAAGAAATACTCTAGATTTAAAAATTAATTTATTTAATCTAGGTTACCATATAAGTGTGCGAACATTACTTTGTCATATGCTAAAATCACATGACACGAAACATTTAAACACTACTAGAATGGGCTCATTTAGAGAACTCCCTGGTTACAGACATAATAGTCACTAATTTCTTAACACATTCAAGAATAAAAATTATTAAACATTGTGAGTGGCAAATTTAATATGAGTGTAGGATATGAATGCAGCCATTTTGAACAGCAAATTTAAATTTCCATTGACGGTTAAAAGCAAATACTCAGGCAGAAAACCCCAAAACAATCTTAAAATTAATGAGATATTTTTTAATATCAAGAAAGAAAAAGGGGAATTCTTTTATAAATATCTGTCTTTTTTCGCTATTTTATATTAAATTTATTAAACATATATTGTTGCCGCCATGTTTAGTTAAATATCAAATAAAATATGTCAAATTAAATAATTATCAAACTAACTATTAATATTGATTTATAATTAGTTTGATTAATTAAAATTAACCATTAACTTAATTAAAATTAAATATTTAATTAATTGAGATGAAATCTTCAATAATAATTTTTTATGGCTCATAGTTATTTTCCAGCAATATGAATCTTATAATTATCTAATAATTACCTTAATTTAAATAAAAGTCATCGTGGCTATGTATGTATGTTCCACATTGGGCTAATTTCAACCAAATTTTGCACACTTTTTATTTAAGGTATCCGACTGTGTACGGAGACATTTTTTTGAAAAAACATTTTATATATTTTTTAATGTTATTTTTCAACTGCATATGTTTTAAAACTATGAAAATATTGTAAAATTAGGCTTTCAAAATAATATTTTTTTAAAAAACTGAGAAATTTGAAGAAAAATGACTAAAATATTTGCCTTACGCTAACAGCCATAAACAAAATTATATTCTAAATATACATAAATCCTTGTAGGAGTACATTTTTATGACAGTTATCTGTGTTATGCTCTAAAATATTTCTTGTACTTCAAAACAGTTTTGAGATATAGCTGAACATAGTAACTAAACTGGTAATTTTTCATAAAAAATGCTTTTCGTTTATATTTAAGCACTTAAAAATAATATTTGATTTTAAAAGAATTTTAATTTTTAGAGGAAAACATTAAGCATACTACAGAAAACAATCTCAGAAAATTTCATATCAATACTTGAATATCTTTTTGAGAAATCACTGTTACGGTCGACAGTTTCCCTCAAAAATATCATTTCTCAGAAAACACATTTAAAGTTTTGATGCAACATAAAATAATGCTTACAGTTCGGTAATAAAACAGCTGTAACTCCATTTGTAATTCACGTAGAGTAAAAAGTGAGACAGTTTTAGGAAGCTGATTAAACAGGCTACAAAATTAAGTAATAAAACTGTTTTTGATAATTTCATCAAAAACGACGATTTTAATCCAGTCGGATACCTTAAGACTAGAGAAAGGTAACTCTCAACTTTTCAAAGACCGCAAATTAGTTAAAATTTCAGATAATTAAAAATTAAGCAAGGCGTTTTTCCGCGGTATCTTTGGAAAATATTATCTCAAGAAACTATTTTTACACCAAATAAAATTTCAAAACATTAGCTTTTCAGTGACAAAAATTTCATTTCCATACAATTTGGCCTCTCATTTTAATAATTTTTTCAAAATTAATATTATACAGAATTCCTAACAATAATCTTGATTGTTGAAGAACAAGAATAATATGAAGAATTGTTGTCAGAATACATTAACAGAATTCTGGAAGAATGCGAAAAGAAAATTTTAAAAGTAGACGATTAACAATTTATATAAGGACTAACATTTAATTTGATTTATTTTCAAGCTTTAAGTTAATGAATAATTAACTATTTAATTTAATTGTTTCAAAATATTCATTAAAACCTTTCTTTTACTTTAGTAATTTTTAACAAAATTTGAAGTACCTATATAATGAATGATAATTTATGGAGAATATCAGCTATCGGTTGTTTTTAGAAATTGTCTGGTTCAATTCATATTATTATTTTAATTAAAAACGTTTCGGATCAGAAAAGGAATTTGTGTATTATAATTTTTATACAATAGTAGTTTTACATTAAAAATATTAGACATGAAAGCATTTTATTCCAGAGCAAAGCTGGATATATCTGCTTGTTCTACCATATAAAAACTGGAAGTGGAGTGCGGCTGATGGGAACTTTTCAACAAGCTGTCACATGCATAGGTTAAAGCGCACTGAAAGTAGGGGGGGGGGGGAGAGGTGAAATCACCTTTTAGCTCACAACTTCTAAGTAATTCTTGCTGTTAAAAAACTTTCAATATAAGAGTAGTTTGTTATGAT
Organism: Araneus ventricosus; assembly: GCA_013235015.1. Classification (NCBI taxonomy): domain Eukaryota; kingdom Metazoa; phylum Arthropoda; class Arachnida; order Araneae; family Araneidae; genus Araneus; species Araneus ventricosus. The sequence continues at coordinate 1,318,191 of BGPR01000089.1, read as the reverse complement.
AAGGTGATAATTCTCCTAATTGAAATTTTCTTTCTATCTTCAATCGTAATGGAGCTTTGGGGAAAAGATAAATTGGGGGGGATTGAACATCGCTTTTTTAGCTCATAACTTCTGAGAAATTGTAGCTATATAAAAGTTTCAGCACAAAAATTGTTTGTTATGATGAGGTAATAATTCGTCTAATTTGAATTTTCTTTCTGTTTTCGATCGTAAGGGTTGTAGGGGTCATGATCGGTGAAGATTTGCAGAAATTTTCCGGAAGTCGTATCATGAGAATCATTGCAATAGGTATAGTTCCTATAAGGAATCTACCTAATTGGTCACAAATCTACAATTGAAGTTAAAAAGCCACATACCAAATTTCATTTATATAAGTCCTTGTGTTAAGGAGTTATAATGTTTACAAGTATACGATTATACAAACCAAGAGACGTTCAACACATTAACGGATTTGCTCCAAATTTGATACGGACCTACATTCTTGATGGTAAAACTGCGTACCAAATTTTATCCATTTGGAGATTTAAGTTTTTGAGTTATTGTATCCACATGAAAGCGGACAGACAGACTTCCGGTAGACGGATTCTGTACAAAATTTTATAGAAACCTACAAATTATGTGTGAAGATCACATACCAAATTTCATCCCCGTAGCTATAATAGTTTTCGAGTTATCGTGTTCACAGACAGAGAGACAGACGTAATTCCAAAATTGTGTTTTTCAGACTTCGGAGGTCTAAAACGCGGAGATTAGTCAAAATCTCGAGTTCGAATTTTTTGACGAATACGATACTTTCTCTTTTATAAGAAAGTAAAAAAAGTCATGGTCTGACGATGTTGAGCTTTGCCATAAATTTATTTTTTGACAAGAATATCAATTGATAATCAAGCATTTAAAGAATCTTTAATGTGCTCAAAATCATATGATATTAATTCTGCTGCTTATTTTTGGCATCACAAGAGTCAGTTGACTTTCAGCGGGGATTGATTATGAGTCTCTCGGCATTAACACTGCTCTTCTGCGTGAGCATTTTAGAAAGTAATAAGTAATTATCAATTCAAATTTCGGTTTAAAACCATTTGTAGAAACTGGTAATCGAAGATTTAGAAGAGAATGCATCATGAATCTTTTTCTGGTATAAGCCATAAATCACCTTATAATGGCCGATTTTCAATTTGAATGCATTTATTCCTTTTCTCACTTCTAAATATAGTATAGTTTGTCCCGTAGAAAACAAAATAGTGATCTATTTAGCAGATATTAGATTTAGCTTCATGCTAAAACAATGCCTGATAAACTTATCATTGTTAAGTTACTTTATGAAAGTAATAGGGTATATATTATATTTATATATATTAAGATACTAAGTTGAAAGCTAATGTATTTTAAAGAGAAAATTGGAATCAGAAAATTTACAATGTTACTAATGATCTGACAAATTTTAAATCAAATAATCCTTACACTATTGTTTAAATCTAAACGATCAAATTACCATGTAATTTGATTTACAGTGAGATTTTAAATGCGTATCGAAGATCAATGTGATATAGTAGTTGAAACTGCACAAATTATGTGGGTGCTAATTTTAACATCTGAAAAAATACAACGTTTTTCTTCATTCTATACATTTCCTTAATGAAAATGTTGTATATGCTCAGTTATTTTTTTTTGAAGTTCTCTGCAATAAATATTCTTATTATTTTTAAACCCAAAACTATTCCATGATTTTTGTAACTCAAAATATTTCATTTTCCTCATTTTACAAGCCATAATTCAGCTGGAAAAAATGTGGGAGCGAAACATGGTATATATATATTAGGGAGTGAATATTTTTGCTTTAATAAGTTCGGGGTTATTCTATCCATTATGTCACCAGATTCCGCATCCGTTTTCCTTTCTAATTACTTCATTTCACAATCTCGCATTCAGCCAAGTGAATTACATTCCTAGAATTGTGACATCTGTCCCCAGCATAAGCCTCTCTGTTCTTCTTTCAGCCGCCGCTAAAACAAAAGCCGCCCCTCTACGTTCAGTCACGCATCTTAGCTCTCCATTCCAAGGTTTTCCCCACCCACACCTGCAGGGGTGCACGCAGGCCGTGTCACGTGATTTAATTTGCATCCCAAGCGTACCTTTTGTGCCAGCAGCAGGCCCAAGTCAATATTGACGATGTCGAGTTAAAGGTGTTTGACGATCGCTGAGTTGACTTAGCTTTAGAACTCTTTAAAGGGGTGGTCTTCTTTCAATTAATAGTTTGTCTTTGCTCTTAACTGGGTTCGGACAAAGGACCATTTGGAATAAAACTGCGCTTAAGGAAAGATAATGTGAGTTTCGAGAAATAGGCGCATTTTTCCACGAAAGCTTATTTAGAAGTTGGCGATTCCTGGAAATTAGTGCATTTTCCCAATGAAAACATATTTCGAAATTAGCCATTTTTGAGACGGTTTAACGTGAATGCCCTATAATTTGTGCTCTAAAGGCTAGAATATACAAAAGAGTCCTTTTGCGAGTTATTTGACTTGAAGCGAATGGTCGTGTTCAAACGAAAATTGGGAAATAACAACTTTATTAAGAGCTGCATATAGATGAATAATTAAACCTTCAAAATAGTTGGAAACGTTAAATATAGAGTATTTGTTTCTGATTTGGTATAGGAAAGACATCAAGTATTCATATGCACTTTAGTTTTCATTATAGTATATGTGTCTAATAAAATCTATTATATCAAAAATCGAGTAAATACAATTCTGTTGTTTTTCTTCATTTCAGGGATGGATATGTTACAGTTTAAATTCATGATACTAGTGAATTTTAATTTACTCTGTATGTAGAAAGATAAATAGAAATCGGTTATGTTTCTATGAAATGCTTTATTCCGAGCTTATTTTAAATCGTATATTTGACATCATTTTATTTAACTTCATTTAACTTTAATAAAACACCGTTGGAATGTCAAAATAATATTACAATTCAATGCTCTTATAAACTGTGGTTATTATTATGTAATTTATTGACCTCGGATAAGATATAGATGTTAAGATATAAGATTAAGTTGTATAACATTCGAGAAAAGTATCGAATTGAATGATGCATGATTTATAAAAGCTTTTGTGTTTTCTGATGACTTAGTCTCCCTTAACGATCATTACAGATTTATTTGACAGACTACAAATTTTTATTTCAAAGCAAAGTTACAAATCATTACGCATGAGTAATATTAGACGGACAAATTCCCACCAAATTTTTCCTGAATCTACATTTACACATTGCTATTCATAAGCACGCGGAAGAGAGAGTACTAAACGTATTAAACACTTTGCCGTCCACATACTAATGAATTACATAAAATTACTGAACTGTCCATTTTTCATACAGAAAGAAATAGAAAGGTCTTTTAAATCTTTCCTGAATCATGAGGTCAATATTCACAGCATTCTTGCTGCCACTGACAGAAAACGGAAAGCGTAAAATCCGAAAAGACACGGAACTGCGAACCTGACTCTGATTGGCCAGAAGCAGATTTCATATCCAGGGCACGTCAACCATTTGCATACTTCTGTCGTCCACTTCTCCCTCCACAAACAAGGACGTTGTCGGTCAACATTGACATTGTTCGGACTGGACTTAGCGACATGACAGTTCGTTTCGTTCGTTCTACGAGAAGTTTGCACAGGACGATGACATTCACCGAGCATATTCAGTCTTTTAGATAAGAGAGGAGGGGAAATGATTGAGTTTTGAAAATAAATATTCTGACGCTCGCCAACAAGTAAGAATTTTAGGATAACTGGCCATAGTAATTACTGGCCGCTGGGTTTGTCATAAAATTTACCGTTTCTGAAAAATTTTAATGCTCGTGAATGTTATAATTCTTACAGGCTACTGGGTTTGGAATAGAATTTGCCGTTTCTGAAGAATGTTCATGCTTATGAATACCATGGTACTTACCGGCTGCTGGGTTTTGGATAAAATTTACTGTTTCTGAAGAATGTTAATGCTGATGAATGATATAATACTTACTGACTACTGGGTTTTGGATCAAAATTACTCTTTCTGAAGAATGTTAATGCTTATGACATAACACTTACCGGCTACTGGGTTTTTGATAAAAATTACCGTTTCTGAAGAATGTTAATGCTTATGAAAGACATAATGCATACCGGCTACTTCGTTTTTGGATAAAATTTACCATTTCTGAAGAATGTTAATGCTTATGAATGACATAATACATACCGGCTACTTCGTTTTTGGATAAAATTTACCGTTTCGAAAGAAATGTTATTATCAATGCATTTTTAAATTATGTAAGATGAACTTTCTTGCGTCGGACAACTTAGATATTTTGTCTCATTTTTGTCATACGATTTCGAAGGATACATTGTTTGTTGCTTAACACTTAGCGAAATGATCATTTCACTCGTTTCGGGGCAATGAACTTTCTGGACTACATTCATTATTTTAGATAAGAGACGAAAGGAAATGATTAATTTTTTGAAATAAATATTCTGAAGCTCAAATACAAGTACGTACATTAGGAACCCTGGAAACACGTCGTTTGTTATAAAATTTACAGTTTGGAAAGGAAAGCTATATTAAATTGTAATTAGATTAACTCCTCTTGCCTCCGGAACCTCGAAATTTCTCTCATCAATGCATCTCACATTTTTGCCATTTGAGTTCGTGAGGTAATGTTAATATAGACTGATTTAAATCAAATCTGCAATCAGAGTGCTATATATAACACGCATTTAGCTTCATTGGAAAATTATTTGAAAATATTCACAAGAGTTGACTTTAAATATTCATTAAAATTAATTATTGTTGGACAATTAATGAGAAATAATCATATTGAAAATAATTTTGCAATAAAAGTTTGCATACCATAAAATACATGGCTGAAATAAAATACAGGCTTGAAGTTATTTGCAATTGATTATTAGGAACATTTTTTATAATCGATTTATAAATTTTAGGAACTTTAGAATTCAGCAGATTCTTTCAGACAAGTTTCCTATTTTCAAACTGTAGAAAAATACGTTTTTTGATCTTAAAAAAAGTATGGGATAGATATGAAAGTGGTAGAAAAGAAAAGTTTTTAAAATTCATTAAATTTAAGTAAATTTTTCGACTATGGGGTATCGCAGAATATCGGTAGACTTTGTAAAATGTACGAGTACAGCAAAAGTTTTCCTTTGCGATAAATTTTATATTTAAGCAAAATAAAAATTTTAATTTCACATAAGTAAAATAATTTTTTGTTTATTTATCCAGATTTTACATCCTAAAAAAATAGAAGTTGAATAAATATCTAAAAAATTTGTCTAAATACCGAAATTAAAAAAAGGAATATTGCAGCTTTCTTTTTTTTCAGCTATTGTGTTATTCAATAATAAAAGAAATCTAGTTAAAAACAGTCTTTATTTTTTGCGTCCTGTTTACTTCAAAACGAATACTGGTTAAAATTTAAAATCTTTGAAAAATAAACCATTTTGTAATTTTAAAAACATTACAAGACACTGATGATTATCATCCTATATTGCTGATTCTATCAGAAAATTATGTTATTGTATAAAATTCGCGAGAAAATCTAACAGTTTGTTTTTTCTAAACTGCATTGTATGAAGAAATAACATATAAAAACTCTTGAGATGATAATAATAATAAGATATCCAAGCCCAGTTTATAACTTAATCTAAATAAATAAAATTTAAAATAGCTAGTTACATTAAACTAACAAAATCTTTCAGATAGAGAAGAAAAATATCTATAGCATAGTTTAAAAACTTTTATGCTTAACATAAAACTTCCGGAAATATATTCAAGAACTTATATTATTTTCCAATTCTAATTTTTTTCCTTACTTAGCTTACACATTAGAGCACATAGCTTATAGCAAAGTCACTACCCGATAAAACTAAGCCTTTCTTAGCTGGAAGAATATTCATGTTATTGATGTTTCTCTCCGAGGAAGAACTTCTTGCATATGTAATTAAAAGATCAGTTTTATTGTTAGTTAGTTGCATGGACCAAGAAAAGGCGTCAGGTCGTCATTACGCCAGGCTTGTTCGAGTTCCAGAATCGAATTATTCAAATTAGGTTCCTCCAAAAGAACGGAGCAGCTGCAAAGAAAAGGAATCTGTTATCGGCGTGAAGCAGAAATTAAATTAACAACACTAGGTTGGAAAGCGAGAAGATCCTTGCACAGGACACGCTACTGAAACTTGGATAATTTTGAAGGCACCATGTTTTGGGGAAGGACAATGAATGCGACACGGAGCGCAGTAGTTAAAATTTGAGACCGGTTTTGATTTAGTTTTTGGATAATGCGGTTTATTTCCTAGGATTGTGAATATTATTACGATAATTACATCGACGTTATTTGCGATGTTAAGAAAGCTCTTTTCCTTCATTTGTTGGTGAAGTATTCCAAATTATTCCATTACTGAATGCTCAACTGCAAGATAACAATGCTTGTGATTTTCTAAATGTGAACTTTTTTATGTGCGGTATGAAATTTTTCTTCTTTCTTATCATGTTTTATTCGAATATTTATTTTTAGTGGAAATCACTGATAACTAATTAGAAAAGAAAATTACTTCCTGAAGAAAGAATTTGTAAGAATAAAGTTCATCCTTATATTAATTTACCCACCCATTCTATTCTTAAAAGTAAGAAAAAGAAACAAATTTTGTATTTTAAAACAATCGAGACGTTAAAGTTAAAAAAATAACTGCATTATGTAACACTGTTTTCTTTTATGCTCTTTAGGAAATACATTTATTACGTTGTTAAGCACTTCACCACAATTTCAATATAAAAAAAATATCCACAGCGAGATTAGTGTTGAAGCTCTTTCCTTTTTGGAATAAATAGAAATTATTACTGACTTGTGTTTTTCCATCCTAAAATGTTTATTATCTGGGTAAACACATTTACAGATTAAAATCAGTCAAACAATCGTAGAATCGAAACAGGAATGATAACCTCAGAAACCAATCGCATTTCCAGAAAGTATGTGCTATTTTAATAATACGTCTAATGATGGATTACAGAAAGAGTATGTTATTTTAGGAGTATCAAAAAGTTTAAAACGCATGTCATTAAAGTGATACACGTAAAGTTGAAATTAGTTTACGTTAATATTTCCTATGGAAAAAGAATATATATTTGTCAAATAATTTTAAACACTTTGCTAATTAACATAAAACTTTATTTATATGTTCTGAACACGCATCATTTTCCAATTATACATATTACTCCGCCCTTGTTAGCTTACACAGTAGAGCACATAGCCTAGAACAGAGCCACTACTGGACGAAACAAAGCCTTTCTTAGCTAGAAGAATATTCATGTTATTGATGTTTCTTCGAGAGAAGAACTTCTTGCTCATGTAATTAAAAGATCGGTTTTATTGTTGGTTAGTTGCATGGACCAAGAAAAGATGTCAGGTCATCATAACGCCAGGTTCGAGTCCCAGAATCGAATTATTAAAATCAGGATCCTTCAAAAGAACGAAGCAGCTGTAAAGAAAAGGAATCTGTTATCGGCGTGAAGCAGAAATTAAACTAACATCATTGATTTCGAAAGCGAGAAGATCCTTGAACCGTAGATAGAACCGAAACTTTGATAATCTTGAAGGCACCATGTTTTGGGAAAGGACAATGGATGTGCCAAGGAGCGTCGTAGTTTAAATTAGCGGTTGGCTTTATATTAGTTGTTTGCTATGTCTCATTCTAACGTTTAGGATTTTTAATGTATTTATAGTAATTGAATAGTGGCTTTTTTTGCAATGTGTAGACGCGTGTCTCTGTAAAACTTTCGAAATTATGTCATTTAACAAAAAGGAATTTGAAGCTGTAGTACATGCAATTTTCTGAATGCGAAACTTAGATACGTGAGTGCATTTTTTTCTTTGATTGATTTTTTTCTATAATTTTTTCTTTTTTCTATAATTGTTTTTCTTTATTTCCATGATTTTTTCGTATTTTTTGGGTTAGATTAGTGATAGACAATTACATAGCTTATAAGAAAGGAAGAAAATTCTTAAGAAAGATAATTTAAGAAATATTTGTCGAAATTCACTTCTAATTTTGAAAAAAAGTAAAAACAACTACTTTGTATGATTCAAATGAGATAAATTTTAAAGTAAATGTATAGCTGTTAATTACTGAGGGTTGTTTTCAAAATTACAAAGATCGTATTTATTAACGAGCAGGAAGATAAGGAGGCATAATTCGTGCGCGAGCGAAATGGTGAGGCATAATGTCAAATCAATGTCTGTTTATCGTAATTATTTTAAACCAAAAGATTGGAAAAGCAATTCATAATCATTTAAAATTTTTTGAACTATTAAAATGCTGATAAAACCAAGGAATGTGGACAAAAAGTAGTTTAAAAACTTTTGATAGTGAGGATTTAAATGTTGCATATTTAGTAAGCATCATTCTCAATGTGAGAGGATTGCCGATTTCAGGAGGGATAAATAATTGTTTGCTATAAAATTTATCTAGCTTGAAAACAATTAATATCCATCAATCAGTAAAAATTATGCAAAATTTCTAAGTTGATGGCGTTTTCGTTGAAAATAAAAAAAAATACTTTATTGTAATTAACAGAAAGTATTGATAGCGACAAAAAGTTATGAATTTTCTATGAAAAATTTATTATTCAAAATTTTATTGGATAAAATTATCTTTTACTTAATGAGAAAATAAGTATCCTGCCTGTTTAAAAACATATGTTTTAAATCATTCGCACATAAATATCACCAAAAAGAAAACGTAAGCTTACAGCAAACTTCTCAATTTTAAAGATAATTCTACTATTCACTTTTGCCCATCAATATCTCAAAGAAATTCAAAACTGAAATTTCAGCAATATAAATATGTCATAACACAGTTGTGTAAAAATACATATTCACCGTCTGCTATGGATGATTTACATGTTTGTAAAATTAATTTATAAATAGGTAATATTCTTAATATGAAATTAATGAAGGCTGATTGCAAAAGCTTCAAGACAAAAATCCTTTAATTTTCGAATAAATTATATGGTAGCACAGAAAATGTCATTTGTCTTTCAAAAATATATATTTCTCAAATTTTAGTTATCATTATAAGATATGGAGATAAGTAGTTATCATTATAAGATATGGAGATAAGTAGTTAAAAAAGCATATTTCATATAAGAAAAAAAATTGCAAGATCGAGTATTTAATAATTAATAATTTTTATCTTAATATTGTTAATAAAAGAGTTCAAGAAATTATCTTTAAGTTCTTAAAATGAATTGCCATTTATAATTTAAGATCCATCTTATTCATTTTCATGTGACTTCAGTTTATTTTGTAAAATTTAACTCCATATGTAGATGAATTAACCGAAGTTTTAAAATTAAAGTGAAGCTTTTAACTAGTATCAAACGATAACCATTTGTGATCGTAGAATTTACGATTTAATTAGGTATCGCTATGCGTCTTATATTATCAACATACTGCGAATCGATATAACATATAAAAAAGAAAATATTCTTACTCTCAACTAAAACATTGCTTCTCCAACCAATATCCTTTATATTCACTGCTTAACCAGTACGCCTTATACTATTAACAATTACAAGTGAAATAATTTAACGAAAGGTATCAAAAATTAAAAAAATAATTAAACTCTGTATTAGACATAATGGCACAAAACTGCTGCAACTTCCAATAAAATACAAAATACAGATATTTGAATACAATAAAAAGAAAAATACAGAAGAAAGAGAAGAAGTAAACGATAGAGATAACAATACACCTTTTGCGCGCCAATGCAGCAGCATCCAGTAATTGCAACAATTATACTGTCCATAATTGACTAACGAATTACTATAGAATCAAACAACAAAAACCATGCTTTAATAATTAAAACACATTAGAAGAAAATAATTAGAATGGAAGAGAACTCGAATGGCGAACGTTTTCAAAGGCCAATCGCCATCGGAGTTCTAACATGGATAAATTATTAACTTATTCTTATACTATTACCTTATTCCAAATCTGCATCGCAAGGACCGAACAAATTATCAACTCATAAGCTTTGAGTTTACAACTTAATCGGCTCCTGTACGTCTCATAATATTAACATATTCCAAATCTACATGGCATGCAACGAAGAAAATATCTTGACCCTTTACTAAAAGAATCCTACTCCAACCTTTCCTTCGATAAAAATACCCCTCCGACCATCAAATTGGCAATGACACCGAGCGATAAGTTGGCTGATGAAAATTAATTCTCCTAATACACGACGATGACCATGGGTCGTAGCCAAACACGGTAGTAAAAAGGACAAGTTTGACATGAAAAGGTCCTCTGAGACATGATCTATGCACTACCTCCGCCATCCAGAGTGGCACGGAGCCAAGATAAAACACAAGACTACGCGGGAAAGAGAAAGAAAAAAAAATAAAAATTAATAATGAAAAAAGAAAGAAAAAACAAGCACAGGCACAACCGCGGAAAACTGTGGAATACGTTGTTTAGAGTAGGCACTGTTGGGACCAACCCGTCAGAACACTGGCATGAGGTGAATCCGTTACGATGAGATAAAGTTTCATGTTAACATGGTCCTCCAGGATTTAACATAGCCAGTTACTGACAAGGTACAGCTCAATGCATCAACCCGATAGACATTGTGGTATGGTGGTCGGTTGAGATAAGTTTTATAGTGACGCATAAAAAAGACTGATGTCGCTAATAAGGTTCTTCTCTATTCGTTTATTGTTGAATATAAAATGAAGTGGACAGAGTGTTGTAAGGTTCGCTGGAACTTAAATGGTCCAGTAAGAATTACTGAAATTTAAATAAACTTTGACGAAAAAAAAATTTGCTGTTTAGGGAAAAAAAGATAAAATCATACTATATAATTTAAAAAAAAATCCCAACAAGGATTCGATATATTGGGTGCATACTAAGCAATCAATGTTTATTATTACAAAGTCGATTACTATGAGATGGTTATATACATTTGCTTTAAAACAATTTTTAAGGAAACGTTTTCTTTGAATTTTAAAAGTTTTGATAAAATCAGCAATTCAGTTGTTTTCACTTTTAATAATTTTTAAAAAAATAGTTTTCATTGAGGAAATTTACCATGAAGGTTAAGATTTTGAAATGAATTATCGGAAAAAAATAAAAACGAAAAATATTTCTTGGAGATAACTTTTGTTTCATCAAAAGATTATAAATTTTTACTAGAGTATGCATTATGATTTTCTTATTTTTCACGGAATATATCTCAATCAAATTTATTTGTAGTTTTTAACAGGAATCTTATGTTTTTATCCTGTAAAATTATACAATAAATAATGGATTATAATTACTTGTTATTAATTTTCAAAATGTTTCGGAATAATTCATTTTATGAAATCTTCAATCTTCATTTTCATTGATAATTATAATGAGATTTTTTTAAAATTTGAAGTACGCAACGTTTTTATCAACACCCCTAGCGCCTTCTTAGTATTAATATTTTGAGTTTAGCATTTCTTTTCCAATTATCACAGAAACAACTTTATTACAAAACGTGTAGTACTTAAAAAAAAATTTACTTAATAAAGAGTCATAAATATATCCTTAATAGAATGTAGTTGAAAAAATTATAATAAATAAAGGAACAAGCCATTATTTTTGGGTTTACAGCTGCTGTTAGAAAAATACATTTCACATTTTTTTAAGATAATTGGACAACACAATATTCAGTAAAATACTCCTGAGTTTTGAATGAAGTGGATATAGTGTTGGTTTTACAGGTTGTCTTTTAGACAGTTAAACAAGCCTATTTTATTATTAAAAACAATAAAGTAAACCTCAAAATCAAGCAAATTGCAATTCATGAAAGTGGTTATGATTTGCAGTGTCACCTGAAAAAAATTTCTTCTTTAAACATTAATGAATTTAACGGTCTACTTTTACATAGTTATCACACGTTTCATTCTACTGTTTTGTTCTTCAAACTTTCCTATCCTAATTCCAGTCTTCCGCATATATAGCTGGTAACCGAGTGTTATTACATAACGATAAAATTTTGTAATGAGGGTTTCTGTATTCACGAAAGCATAATTGCTGTACTCAACTACCTTTCGGAGAATGGAATTTTTATTATTCATGATAGCACGACTACCGGATGAAGAAAGCATTTATATAATTTGTTAATCTTTTGTCTCAGGCAAAATCTCACCCTCGGTAATTAGTCTGTCACAGCAAGAGGAGATTTTTGTGTCATATCTTGCATTAGCAAAGATTTTTTCTTTTTTTATCACGAAAGAAATGAATATTTATTTTTTAATAGTTAGTTAAGCATTGTTAAGAGACGCATTAATGTGTGCAGTTTATTTATATGAAAGTGAACCTAACAGAAATAATTGGTTATTTCCAGTTTTCCGTTTTTTTCGAGCTATTTTGATTTTAAAATTAGAATTCTTAGAATTGCTTTATTGCATCTAGTAAGTATAACGTTAAAGTTGATTTTGAAAGTAGAAAAAGCAATGCTAAAGTGCGCGTTAAAAACAAAAATGCTCAGAATTTGAGCAATTATTGTGAAAGCTGAAACATTTTTAATGTTTTTGTGCAATATTTTTATTTCACTAGTATCTTACATACATTTATTGAGGCGTAAGTCTTTGCCATAGTTATTATATCGTTAGCTATTTTTTTTAACTTTAAGGTTCGTTAGAGGCATATGAAATCCTTATAAGTATTTCAGAAAGAAAAAAAAAACTCTTTATAAACTTTACTTTCTGGAATGCTCTTTAAGTATGCTTTGAAATAAAAATAAATGGTATTTTTAGGAACTTAGTGCAGCATTACTTGTTATCCGTAGGTGACTTACATGAATTGTAGTAAAAGGTACAAATTATTATGCACCTTTTATTTGCCATGATGCACAACATGTAATTATTATATTATGGAATCGATTAATTCTTTTTATATCTTTAACTGCGATTTCATGTTAATGATATGACATATTTTTCACTGCATTTAAACTTTGTACTTTAACACAGCAAAATACGCAACTTATTTTTTCCCAAAAAGCAAGAATTGTAAATTTGTATAAATACAGCCTGAAATATTGCGTTTCTTTCCCATTTAAATACTTTATCTCTATGCAAACCAAATGCAGATTGTTATTATGTGCAAAGGAGAGGAAAATGGAAAGAATATATTTAAAGTAAAAAACACTGAACTAGATAAAAATGACTCCTATTAATATTCTTAGCAAAAAATTCTACTTTTTTTAGAGACTTCCTTAATAGCTTATGAAAATAGCTCATATTTGCCTTGTTAAAATTTATTTGAAGATCTATATTTTAGTCGCCTGATAATAAAAAGTGTGGTTAGTTTAGTTATATTAACGTCCCGTTTTGAAGCAACACTAGGACTACTTTGGGACGGCCCTCGTAATTTAAACCACGGTCAGATGACGGGGACGACACCTGAGCTGGCACCCTCCTCTCTGAGCTGCCACACCAACTGGAGGGCGTTTGGCCACTACGTATGTTTTAGCGTACACCAGGCCCCTTACACGGCGGATCTTCAGCGGAATCGGGTTTCGAACCTGGAACCCTTCGGCCCCAAGGCCGAGACCCTACCACTATGCCACTGTGGCCTATGAAACGGGTTAATGATATCTTATTTTTAAAATGCAACTCATCCTCATTATTGATAAGGAACACGAAACCGTATACAGTATTTTACAATTCGTTTAGTGTTGTTATATCATTTCATTTATTTTATTCAAAGAAATTTAGAGGAATGAGTCCTTTTTTGCTTATTTAATATTTTATTTGTTGGCGGTACAGACGAGATTGTGTACGAGCTCATAATACTGTTGTATCAAAAAGAGAATAAATGTCTTTCTTTTAGCGTATATAATCTGTTGGGTTTAATCGTCTTGTTTTACTCTTGTGGCCTATTGTATCCATGTGTGAAGGACAGATTCACTGTTAATGAGAAAATACTTGTATAAATAGCATCTTGTCTGTCGAAAGGAATTAGTTATCCTTGTTCACAATCCTAATCTTCAGAGGATTTTTGAAACTTGTTTATCCGTAACCTAAGGAGAAAATTTTCAAGGTTGTAGTTGCGAAAGATTTATCATAGCATAAAGAGTTCTTAGTAAATAATCAAGAATTAATAAAAATTCCAAGTATTTGAATAACTTATCAGATTTCTATTTTGAAGTTAACATTGTTTTCTGTTTTCATACAGTGATCTTCCATAATAGTTTTACTTTTCCGTTTTTGACCTTCTTGAGTTTGAACAGGCTTCCTGGAAATAATTCTGTCTGATTTTGAACAATACAATTTAGATAAAGAACGAACTAGACGATTTAAATCTAGTATAGGGTCTGTATACCAACATTTCAGTCAGGGTACGAAACTTGCCAACGGGAAGTCCATCTGTCCGTGTGTATTCAAACACAGTAACAGAAAAAGGCATTGAGTTAGATCAGAGTTTCCAAACCTGTGATACGCGTACCCCTGAAGGTACGCGAAAGACCAGTTAGGAGTACGTGAGATCAAAGTTGGTAATGGTGGAAACAAGAAAGCATAATGGATTAAAAGTTACAGAATTTTGTTTCCCCAAGTTCCTGTAAAATGTAGATGTTAAAATTGTGCAATTTCTGAAAACGTTTCGAAATAAGAAAAAAGAAAGAAAAAGGAAATCCGATAATTGATTGATATTTAGTTTTCACAGCGCTCCAGACATAAAGTTATATCTGTCTTTATTAGAACCCAATTTTTTAAAAGTTAAATCCATGAGACAAGCTCAAGGATATCATTGAAATTTTCTTCCACTTGGCTGATTATCCCAATGAGTAATTTTTAGCTATCTTTATAAATTAATGCGAAATTAATACAGTACTAGTTTTGTTTGTTTTGGCGTTGAACAATAATGATACTTTAAAAATGGAATAAAATGTAAAATGAAAAACAAGTCTTGAAAATGTTATGAATTTGAGTCATTTGACTCTTAAGCTAGTCTAAGCTCTTCACCTTATTAATAAAAACTTCTTTGTATTGACGGATGGTTGTGGTGTGTGCATATGATAGTAAGGGGTACGCGAAAATAAAAGACTAATCAAGGGGTACGCGAGGAAAAAAAGTTTGGGTATCCCTGAGCTAGATGGATGTAATTTTTCAAAAGATATTATCACCAGAATGGTAGAACTATATTAAGTTTTAGAATCGTTAACAAGCTGACTGTTTGTCTTTTGGCTGTTAATGTCTATGTAAGCACAATAATTCAAAGACGAAAACAACTAGATAAATGAAATTTTGCATTTTGTCTTGTCACTAACATTATGGACCAATAGCAAAAATAATTCCGTAGATGGTAGAATCCATAGTAGATGTGTAGTAAATTCTGAAATGTGTACTGATTTCTCTGCAATACACGAAGAAGCTGAAAACAAAACATGGCACATTGTGGAAGTATATGTGACAGTCGAAGAGAGAATACTCCCGTTGGGTCTTTAGAAATATAATTTGAATTTATAGACTGGTATTTTTACTGGCTGCTTTCTATTATTCTTCTGGATGATATTCTATTTTGAATTTATTGTTTTCTGTTATTCTTTATCGTAAAAGTCCTTCAATCAAGCCTTTATTTCATAGTTAAAGTTAAAATTTATAAATCTACGCATGAAATTTTTATCTCCATTTCTCTAAACTTCAAGCATTTTCTTGTTGTGAAAAAATTCCTTATGGGAAGCTCATTATGAGCATAAACGTTTACTTAAGGGCATCATTAACCCCTTAAGTCTCGCATTTTTTTGCTATCTAATAAGATGACCCCTCCCGTTTTGGAAAGGGGCTTTTGTTTTCATTCATCTAAGAAGGCATAGGATACTTGAGATGCTTATGGATTCTGAGTAATTTTTGTGCCAAATTATGAAGCTAATTAATGATTAAATTTTAATTTATAAGCCTACAAATGCGATAATTCGATGCACGTCAATATGACGGGCGCGAGACTTAAGACCCTTGATAAAATATCAAGAAACCAGCCTGAATTCTAACAGAGTTTTATCGCAAAACAACACACGTGTCTTATAAACAACTTACCCGGCATATCTGCTCTACTTCCATCTCTGCGCATCAAATTACGGACGGCATCAAATAAGATAAATAGGATTATTTTCTCTTCAGCTGCGTGGCGTAATTGCAGGCTATTCTACATTTAGAAATCCAATATCCCTTCCTACTGAGTACCTTCAGTTGCCATAAGTAACAAGGATGTTTCTGGAATGCAGTGGCGAAGGATGTAATTAAATTCCCTTCTCGGCAGTTTCATTAGTAGACAAAAGTGTAGTCCTTTTGCTTTGATTGCTCCCAAATCTCCGGAACGAGGAGGTTAAGAGTGGTGAGATAGTCAGCCTTTACGTGCTTTCGTAAACTAACTCCGTTGATGAGTTGTTAACAGTTCACTTTGTGCAACTGAGTTGTAGGTAAATATAGGTGACTTTAGAATTGAAGGTAGGGCCGTATCTGTAAAGAAAACTAACATAACGATGTTTTGTCAGCATAAATATATTATAGGAAATAAATTGGGAATAGTTACAGAGATAGAGAGAGAGCACTTCAGAAAGCGCAATGCAAATTATAATAATAATATATATACGTATCCACTCAATTTTTTTCAACTTCAAGTAAATATACGAGTATGTTTAGATGTCCAAGAGAAAAATATTATAAAAGAAAATTCCGTGACTTCATTTTTATATTTTTATCATTATCTATTAAATGAAAATTTTTTTGCGACGATTAATTTCGAAAAACTTTTGCTATAATAAATATATCTCTTTTTAAATAAAAACTTCTTCATAATCTGTAGTACAGTTGCACTATTTTCAACTTGCATGCAATGTTTTTGCGACTGCGATGAGTGCTTTTTCAGAGTATTGAAAACTTTACTGGATAGAGACCAGTCTATTACACAAACTGCACTATCCAAGTTTCATTTATTTAAACCAGCCATCGTGTTCGCATTATAAAGATATTCTCTCTCATTTATGTATCACACTTTCCAAGATTAACAATCAAGTAATGATAATTAATTATTGTAAGAAGCTATTGTATTGAATATCCAGACGGTTAAGGAAGTCAGCGCATTTATTTGGAAAGAAATAACATTTTCGCTTGCAACTTAAGCAAAATTAAGTGCACTCAAACGGATATATAATTCCATTCTTTTATATAAACAATATTAGGCGATCGATGGAAAAAAACCCCAATATCTGCCCCGATACATACTACATAGGGATAGGATTATTAGACTTTTCTTTCCATTCGAGCTCAACCCATATCATATTGCTGACATCTTTATACTATATGGTTGAAAATTACATGTTTTTTTTTGTCACATCTACTTTTCTTTGTTCATAATATTGAGAACTTACATTTCTGAGGTTCAACTAAAATTAATTTTTGTTTCGAGAAATATTGAATGAAGTCATCAAACGACTTTTCAGGCTATATTTTTAGTTAAAATTTTAAGTGTTTTATTTTTAATCCTTTTTTTCTTTACATCGAATTCAGTTTTTATTTATTGCTTTATACATCTGAAACAAATCTTTTTCACCAAACTCAAATGAAATACATTGAAATTTTCAAGCGCTATATTTTCTATGGTAATTCATATTTTACTGTAAAATTCTTTCTAAGTTTCAAGAAATTTGACAACAACCATTTTGTGATTTTAATTAGATTTTACATATCTATAGGCTTTCACAGCAGAGAAAATCGGTGCTTATGACACACTTTGGTAAATTAACAAATTTCAATCATGAAATTTTGTACATGAACAGAAACATAGTAGTAAATGTCTAATGAAAACAGGCAATGTATATGTGCAAATGCTTTAAATATGATTGATATCCTTCCATTCCCAACAATTAAGAAAACAGGAATAAGCATTTTGATATAAAAATAAATCTGTGATGACTTTCTATAGGCAGATGAAAAATACGCTTATTTTTTCATTAGACATATAAGTCCATAATTTAGAAACGGGAGAGAAATGGCATACAATTTTCTTCAGAAAATAAGTACATTTTAAAATGAATAAATTGTCCATTTTTACTATGCCAATGAAAATAAAATATTTTACTTTGTAATCTATAAGCATTAAAATAAGGAGATCTCAGCAAATAAAATTGCACATGCTAACAAAAAGACATAACATGCTTCCTAAATGTTTCAGGTCTTGTTCTAAAACAAGCAAGTCCTATTACATGCACACTGAAAAATTACCAGCTATGAAATTACTACAACAAAAAATACACTCTCTATTTTTTCGGTACCCAAACTTTTATTAACATGTAACACCTTCTTTTAAAACCTGTCATAGATTTTACGTAAAAATGATGAATTACATTATCCCAGCTTTACTCAACCTACTCTCACACTTCACATCTTTTTTTCTTATCCGCACATCATCGTCGAATCTCATCACCATAGCGATTGATTACTTCATTCCCCTGACTCATTAATTAGAGCCGTAGAACCCCTCCGGACCCCTTTTTCATTGATTACACACCCCTCCCTCCTCCCTCGAAGCCTTCCCTCTGGGTGGAAAGGGTGGAGTTCCAACCTGTCATCCGAGTTGTCACCAGAGGCTATGCGAAGATGTACCAACTCATACACTTGCAGCAACTCGGAATGGGGAGGACGAATCCGGCCAGAATGGCCAATTAGGTTGATTGTACTAAAGACTTCGTTTGACTGATTATTTTTTATTTATTATTCCTCTGGCCTTATTGGTCATGACAGACCATGATGTCTTCCTTTTTTATGTCTTTGTCTGATTGGGCGCAAGTTTGCTTCCCCTTTTTTTCCCTGTCTAGTTAGAGCATTGTGTGATTGGGTCACCCGAAATGAATGTTTCTATGTTTGGTTCTGCTATATTTGGTCTATCATTCTAATGGGGATGTGTTGATGGTAATGATTAATGATGCATTGTGAGGACGTCATTTCGTTGATAAAGGACGCATTTGGCAAATCTGAGAAGCGAAATGGCGTGACCTAAATGTGCGTGAAAAGAGGTTTTGTTCGTTTGGATTGTGTAAAATCGCTAAGGAGATTGCTTTATATAATATTTGAGTAATATAAGAAAAACTTCACAAATATATGAGAGAATAGAAAAAAACATATTATTTGAACCTTTCGTCGTTGCACTTTGCCGGTTTAAATGCTATGCTAGATATCATTCATTATATTTAATTCAAAGAACTTTTATAATAGGTGCATTTTTCGAGACAGCGCCATTTCTGGAAAAAGGTTACCAAGTAAACAGTTGGATAATAATTGGAATAATATTAATAAAAAAATATATGCTACTGTCAAGCCATTGATGAATTCTACACATAGAAAAGTTGTTCAGACTTGAGCTTAAGCTTCGTAAAAAATATGCATTTTTGCGTTATCTAAATTGATTTAGGCAAAGAGTTTTCTACATGAATGAATGTTGCTATATTTTTCAAAATATGTGATGTTGTATGAGGAGGGTTAAGATTTTGACGTATAATGAAGCCATCCACTAAGCTGAAAAAGTTACAACAGATCACTTTAAATCTACTTAATATTTAGAAAATATGAAAAAAAAATATTTTTCATTTAATTTAAATTTAGTAGGGGCAAATACTAGGTTATTACGAACCAATAAAAAGTTTGGTGGATAATTAATGATCGTAAGTAAAATAGATTATTAAAAATAGATGATTTATGAATTGAGAAAACTATTTTATTAAGTTATATTGGATATAGAAGACGTAACGAATTATACATCTTCAAAATTGATAAATAGGCCTTATATTATACGAAAACCACATAATAAAAACTAAGAATTTATCATTTTGAATCTAACGAAGGCAATAATTGCTATATCTTTTTTAAAAGCAGCCAATTAGATTTATCGTATATTAAAAGAAAAATTGAAACGAATCGAAAAAATTAGGAAACATTACAAGTTTTTTGAATAGAAGTGCCCTTGAAAACTTCCGATTTCAAAAGTGGTGTTTGAACTTTATCATCATTTTTATCAGAAGTTTATATGGTATCCTGCACTTCTGTTCATATAAAGTACAGGTATGAAAAAGGGAAAGTACTTCAGATTCGTCATTCTACCGACCGTTTCCAAATTTAGTAATTAATCTAAGGTTTCAGGTATCTAAAAAAGTTTGACCATTGTTAGGGTTTCATTTAAAAGCGCTTGAACAATAGCTCTCATCTTTTGAAGGATTTCGGTTCATGACGATGTCCAAGACTATTGCTTACCATATTTATGGCTTCAGTCATATTAACGTCATTTCTTGAGTTTCTGTAAATAATTAAATAGGAGAACATAAATTTGCACTCCTAAATATAAGTAGAAAATTCGGGAAGTAATTAGATTTTAAATCCGTATATAAAAAAAGAAGCATTTGCCAATGCAATGAAATCTCGGTTATTCGAATTAATGGATTTAAAAATATTCGGTAAATTCAGAAAAAAAAATCCTTAATTGGGGTAGACAATGCTCTACACCCTCCCCCCCGTAGTTTTTATCTGTGTATACGCAACCAATTGTAGACGCATGAATAGGATCATGTATTTATTAATGAAATCATTTCGCAAACAGTCAGCTTTATGTGTTTATTTTCCTTCTTACATTTATCTATTCTTCTTAATTTCAGAGAATTATATAAACGATATCTTCTTGTACTACATGTAGTATCAAATAATGGGGTATATACGAATGAGATTACTTTTTCGTTTCATAAAAATTGAGTAATATAAGGTATAAATTACTTTTACTACGGGGGATTTAATTATTATGGGGTATATACAAATGAGATTACTCTTTAGATGCATGCAAACTGAGTAATATAAGGTATAAATTACTTTTACTATGGGTTACTAAATTACTATGGAGTTTGTATGAATGGGATTACTCTTTAAATGTACACAAATTGAGTAATATAAGTTAAAAATTACTATATAGTTTAGTTACCATGTTACTCGAGACAAGGCGAAAAGCTGATTCACGTAAGTGTTCAGCACCAGGAAAGGAAGCTTTACAAGTTCCACCAACTGAATATT
Organism: Araneus ventricosus; assembly: GCA_013235015.1. Classification (NCBI taxonomy): domain Eukaryota; kingdom Metazoa; phylum Arthropoda; class Arachnida; order Araneae; family Araneidae; genus Araneus; species Araneus ventricosus. The sequence continues at coordinate 1,297,071 of BGPR01000089.1, read as the reverse complement.
CTTTTGAATTATTAATTTATAGTCGCTTAAAAGATCTGCCATTCACAAGCAATGCCCTCGTCAAGTTAGGATAAATGAAGCCTGATTGATTTATGGTCCCTTAAAATGTCTGTCAGTTTCTGACAATACAAATCATTAAGTAATAAAAAATTTAAACTAGATTGATAAATTAATCACCATTCAGAAGTTCTATCAATCTCTAAAATTCATTGAACTACTTAAGTAGTTAAATGATGAATAATTGAAATTTGATTGATTGATTTGTGCCTCCTTAAAAGTCGAAAGATTGTGCTTTGTGCAAATCGGTAGAGTAATCAAATCTTGATTTTTATATTATAGTCATTTAAAAGACCTATCATGTACTTATTATTGATCATTATTAAAAGGATAATCATAACTTCATTGACTGCCATATAAATGATTTGTCACCTAGAAGCTACACAAATAATTAAATCACGAATGGGTGAATCCTGCGAATTTTGAGGATAAAAAAAGTAAGAAAAGAAAAACAAAAACGGCCTATTTATAAAAGGAATAACGAACACCGATAGAAGCGCAGATGTGATATCATTATTTACTGTTGATCTTCCTAATACTTTGACTGTGTATCCCGCGATTTCCGCGGGTTGGAAGCAAGTCTATTTTCTGCTGCATCCTGTGATTTTCACAGGCTAATGTGTTTACTTAGAACTTTTATAGCGTTGGATCATATACTAATAAAGCTTTGCATATAAATAATAACTCGCACGATTCAACGCTATTTAAACATGTTTGCAAACGTTGCATCTAAATAGTGATTGAAAAAATTACACAGTCAGGAATCAATAAGAAAAGCGTGGATTAAATGTAGAATGTGATCAAATAAAGGGTATCAAAATTCTTATGTATTATTAATGAATTAAAATAATTAATTGAATTGCAGACAGGTTCTTCAACTAAAGATTTGTCGTTTCTCAACTCTGTACACATTCAAACAACGAAATTGCTGTATTATGTTTCATACTGTCGCTCAACATAAGAACATAATCAGATATGATTTGTTTATGTAATAGTTTACTGTTAGTTTAATTCTGTGAAGTTTTCCAGCTATTAAGTTTGTAATGTAAATTACGAAGCATTTAAGTATATGCGAAGTGTTAAGCCCCAGTCTCCCGAGAAAAAGACACACAAAACAAGAATGAACGTATGTTGATTGATTTATACTATAAAGATCCATCAATCATTAACTGATTAAATTGGTGACGAATTATTAAATATAATTTATTGCCCTTTTAGTATTTAACGGTTTAATCGAATATTCGTTAATTAATTAGTTATTGAGTTAACGCGTTTACATAAGCACGTACTGATAAATCAACAAAGAAACAACCACCAGTGGATAGATTTGCTCCGAAGTTAGATACAGATCTCCGATTCTGGTGATAAGAACATGTACTGAATTTAATGCATCTAATTAGTTGTGTTTTAGAGTTAACGTATTCATATGCTCTCAGACGGAAATAGACAAACTCCCGTTAAGGGTTTTGTCCAAAATTAGATAAAAGAAATCTACAATTTTGGTGTACAGACTGAACACCAAATTTTATCCGTCTAGATCTTACATTTCTGAGTTATTATGTCCATAGACAGATCGATTGACAGAAATAATTCCAAATATGATTGTTTCGAATACGAGGGAGGTCTGAGATGTGAAGGTTCATCAAAACTTCTACCTCGAAGTTTTAGACGATTAAAACGCTTCTTTATATTCTTCGTATACGAGAAAGTGAAAATGGATGAGGATGGATTTAGATGGGGAGATGCGATTCCAGTATCTGCAGTTGTTAAATTGTCGAAAGGCGAAGGCAGCTTGGTTGCGGAATATGATCAAGAAAGCGTAAACTAATGTACATTGATCACTTAAAGGAAATGTTAAGTATTCTGGATTGGCTTTAGTTTTCGCTCGACGGGGGCACGACCTGCTTTACTAGGAGATGGGCGTAATGATGACCCTCTCAAATTTTCACCAGATATTTATTAATCTACATTAGTAGATCAATAAAGAATATCCCGTTGCGTGAAATGAGTACAAAAATTTACCCCGAAGTGGCAGCCCTGGCCCCCAGGACACCCGTTGGGGCAAGTACCCCTGTAGTAGTATTCCGTGTAAGTAGTTGGTTGATTTCTCGTGATTGAATGATCTACTACACGTTTTAACATTGTACATCTTAAACTAAGGGTACATTTATTTTTACAGTACACATCTCAAGGAAGGTATAGTTGCATGGGTTTTAAGAAGGTGATCCCTGGAGTAAGAATTAAATGAGTAATTTTTTTTACTTCTAAATTCTGTAAATGAAGGAAAATTGTGACTCTTGAGGGTTAAACACCAGGAAATTAAAACTCAAGGGATGCCATGAAAGCGAGTGTTTTTGTTATTGAATATTGTATTGATGGATTGATGTATGGTTATTTAAATGTTTTGTAAACTGCTAAGTACAAAGATCCTTAAGTGACGAATAATTGGAGCTTGATTTATGACTCAAGATATCTATCTATTGTTAATTATGTAAATAGTTAAATGAAAATAGTTTGATTTATGAATATTTGAATGCCCTGTAATTTTCTAACTACATAAATAGTTAACTGTCGATTTAAATTGATTTATGGCTATTTAAATGGTCTGTTAATGGCTAACTATACCAACTGTTATTTAAGGAATGATCGGAAATCGATTGATTAATGGTCATTTCAAAGATCTATTTGTTAACTACGTAAATCGTTAAGTGACGATAAACACGCTACTACTGAACACCAGGAAATAAAGGAAGGTATATTCAATTAACAATATTTCAAATACATATCTATACAACATAATAGTTAAAGATGCAAATGCAGAGTTGATATTGGTGTCCGTCCCTGACATTCCGTATTGGGAGGGTAGTTCAGACGCGGAAAACGATTTCTATATTGTCAACTATAGCTGATAAATTGAAACATGAAACAGCAAATTATTTTTTTAATCAACGAAGGATGTATCACGTTTTAACTTTTTTCATCTTTAAAGTCATTTGTAATTTATTGGAAGTTATTGTAAAGTCATTTTGTATTTTATTGGAAGTTGCCGCATTTTCGCGCCAATACAAAGTTCAGTTGTTAGAATTTTTTTGTAAAATGATTGATTTTGCTCTTATTTCGTTCATTATCTTGTGTATTTATTTACAAAACTATTTAAAACTAGAAAATGCTCTGCTTCTGAAAAAATCATTGACTTAGAGTTACTTTTTAAAACTTTTTAGTTGTGAGCTTTACAAATTCGTGAAGAAGTAAGACTGTAACACGCAAATGTTAGATATCAGAAATCAAACCTTTCCGTGTCACAAAAAAGGCCGTATCACATTAAGGTGACTGAATACTCCACTGACTGACTAATATAAAATCACGCAAATTATCGAGCAGTTTTAAATTTAGCTAGTTAGGTGATGAATAACTGAAGCATATGTCTGTTGAATTCGAAAAAAAAATAACACCCATGCTTTGTAACAAAAAAATTAAAAAAGAAGCATGAAACGTTAGAAACTACTGTTTAGCAATGGGTCCCGAAACTAGCCCTTTTGGACGATTTTACACCGGAAAGGGGTCAGGCAATAAGTCATACGAGCGCATTTCCGGAGTTTTTTTTGTTAGATCACACTAAGCAAAATGTAAACATCTCCCCTTCCATTCTTCATTTTCCTCCCATTTTGATGAAAATAACTCCGCCCGGAGCATGCGCAGAAGCGTAGAGGGTTTCGGAACCCGTTGTTAAATAATAAAGCATTCTATGTCGTGCAAATGTCATATGATATTCAGATGTCTGAATATTCCATTGGCTGATTGATCTAATGCCATATAATAGAACTGTTAGCTTTCTAACTTCTAATCACTTCTAAGATAGTTAGGTGATGAATAACTGAAACATATGGGTATTGAACTCCAGGAAAATAAAATACTCATACTATATAAGAACGAAAATTAAAATTTTTTTTAAATGCATCAGAAACAAAGTATTCTATGACTTCAGAAATTCCGTGTCACATTCGGATGACTGAATATTTCACTGATTGGCTGATATATTGCCACGTAAAAAAATCTGTTAATTTTAAATTTCTTAGATATTTAGGGGACGAAGAACCGAAGCACAACGCAGTTGAAATCCAGGATATTAAAACACCCCTGCTCTATCACAACAAAAATTAAAGTTTAAGGAAAATAATATCATAAATGAAACTACTCCATGTCACAGAAGTGACACATCTCATTTTGTCGACTGAATAAACTATTGCCGTAATAAAAGATTTGTCAACTGCAAATTTCTCAGATAGTTAGGTATCTGATAAATGAATCATATGACTGTTGAAATTAAGGCATCCATACTCTGTCAAGACAAAAACTAAAAGTTGATGAAAAAAGAAAGAAAGAAAGAAAATAACTGAAATCAAGGCATTCTATGCTCTATCACTTTCAGGTGACTGAATATTCCGCTGACTGATTGATCTAATGCCTCGTGAAAGTCGGAATAGATCAGTCAGTTAGATAGTTAGATGACGAATAACTGAAGCACATGGCTGTTGAACTCCAGGAAATTAAAACACCCATTCCCTGTCAAACAAAAATTAAAAATTAAACAAAAAATAGCAAAGAAAGAAGAAATGGCGGGTGGCGATAGAAGTGGAGGTGCGATGCCGGTATCTGCCATTGTTGTTCCACAAAAGGGGGAACGGGGCTCAGATACGGAATGGAATCACCGCTGAAAAGGAATAAAAAATTGCTGGAGTCAGCTTTAAAATGTCCCCGGACGATCGATTATGGCACATGTAAGGAAAATAGGAAGTAATACGACAGCACCGTCGTCTTAATTTTTCTTCTTCTTCTTCTTCTTCTAGCTCACTCTGCTTCTTTCTTTCTTTCTCATTTCTTGCTCCCTTCTCGCTGTATATAGATAGATATATAAAACCGGAAAGAGCATTTTGTTGTATAGGGCAGAGAATGAACGAGGAAAACCATACTCTTGTTATGTTGTTATTTATGTTATAACTGGGCCAAAGATTCAGACGTATAATTTTTTTTATCATTCTCTCTCCTTCTACTCTGTGTTATTGTAGTTTTTTAAGTATTTTTTTTATTTTTATTTTAGTTTCATTATTATCAGAGTCGGAAGGTGTTCGGTTCTTGGCTTCCCTCCACGACCCAATGGAAAAAGTAGGAAAGAGACAATATTTTTTTCTATTTTTGTGTTTTTTTTGTGGGGGGTGGAGGGGAGGACGGAGTTGGGGTGCTGTTGTTGCGAGCAAGAAGAAGAAGAGGAGGGAGTAGTGCACATCCGAAAAATAAATAAATGAATACGGAGAGAAAGAGATGAGAGCACGATTTTCTTTTGTGTACCGGAAATTTTCGCAACGTAAGCCAAAAAGTGATTTTTTTCGACAGGAAATAACTTGAGATTTTTGAGGGAGAGTGGCGCACGGCCTGATCCAATTCGCCAACTACTTCTCAGCAACAGGAAAGTCCGAGCAGAACAGCAGTGATCGAAGGAAAAAAAGTACCGTAACTCGAAACAAGATCAACGACAAAACACGAAATGGGTCTTTCGTAGCGGTAATACAATTACTATACATTTAACGCCTTATTAATGCCAATGTTGCTTCTTTTTTTCCAAGTTTTCTTCTACCCAACTTGTTTCTAATTGGTTTTATCTGACTTTGACAACTAATCTTGTAAAGACAATAAACCTTTCGTTACAAGAATCCCATTTATGTTTGCTTGAGTGTATTGTTGAAATAGTTAGGATTATTACATATCGCATCCATCATTAATCCTCTTGAGACCCCGCGTTCATTTTAATGGATTTTGGTGTTTCGCTTGCAAAAGAAAGTTGCTTTCCGTTCAAAGCCCTTGAATCCTAATGTTGCCCGATGCTTTGGCTGGTCCCATGCTATCATCCATTACTTATATCAGTGATTTTTATTAACAAATAAATTGATTATATATAGTGTTATGTAATCCTTTCAAGAGTATTAATCTCGATTTTTGTGAAAATCGGTCGAAAATTATTCTTTTGAGTCTCAAAAGGTTAGAGACAAGATGATCTCAATCTCTAATATTTTTAATGAGAACTAGATTCGATGTATTTTTACATAATTTAATAAAATAATTTATATTTATATTAAAGTTTGTCATACCACCAACCTCCACCTAACTGTTCCAGAAGCACGGCCAAAAGAAGTGACGGGAAGAGAAGGAGAAATAGTTGTACTGACAAAGAGGGGAGGAGGCCATTGAGTACAGTGTAGGAGATGCAGACGGGATTCCGAGATTGTAGTGATTATGAGTAGTCTTAAACTTGAATCTTAAATGTATATGTAGTTATTATTTGCTCAAGATAAGAACATATAAACTGATCTTAAGAAATAAAGTGGAATTACTGGATTCAAGTTACATGATAAAGTTAGTTGTATTTATAAAGCTACTTATAAAGTTATTTATATTTTATGTTAAATTTTTCATATAGTAGAGCTCCTAAAATATAAAGATATATGAGACGCATTAGCCGAAATGAATGCAGTAATTCTGTTGTTGTTAGGAAATAAAGCGTTATTATTAAATTAAAAAATATAAATTAAAGTAAAAAATACAAAATTAAGAACAGCTTATATGAGCATAAAGGGTAGATTAAACAATACCATAGAATTTATCTATTTGTTTTTAATTTTAGATCTGAGCAGAAAAGAAAATAAAATGACCTAAAAAATTTATGTTTATACATTTTCTAGACTTATTTTGAAATTTATATAATGTTTGGTCGTATTTCAAAAGTGCGCATAAAATATGTTACAACACATACTTCTTGACTGATTTTATATTAAGAAAGCTTACTTTTCCGATTTTCATAATAGGGTTCTACTGCGAGTAATCTTTATAGTACTCATAAAATGATATTTTTAACGTATACTTTTTCCACCATTTTATAAACTATAATTTGATAATACTGAATGATTTCTTCTGTCTTTTAGTACTCAAAAAGAAGAAAAAGTGCCTCACAATAGCATTCAGTAAAATGTGTCATCAAAAGTAAACTGCTTTTTTCGAAACTAAAAGAGATCAGTGAAAAAGCTGGCATACCTTTAAAGGTCGAGAAAAGATAGCAAGTGTCAAAAGCAGACCTTTGAAAAAATAATATCAAAGGGTATCATTAAATAAAGAACTCTACTTTAAAACAAAGGTCTTGTGATCAGCTTGATCTTATGATATAGTGTTGATGCTGCTCTTTGGAAAGAGTTAGGGGTCAGTTCCATATTTAAAGAATGTATTTAGGGTTATTACTTGTATAGAAATCACATGATTTTCTTCTTAGTGCATGAATAATTTCACACAGTATCACGAACTTCTTGATAATTTCACTTCGATTCTGCTTATACGATAACAAATAGGTACTGCTGAGCTTAAGTTATAAAAAGACTATTCACTTCTTAAATAATTTTTTTTTTATGTTGGGATGAAAAAAAATGTTCTTTTGAATTAGATAAGAAAAGCCCTTGAAATGCTTAATGAAGTATTTTGTTGTAAGAATGATCTAATCTGAACTTTTCATTTTTCATTGCCCATAAATACTGTTAATATTTTTTATACTTTAAGAGCTTAACAGACAAAATTATGCGAATTCTAATTTTTGTTCTGATTTCAAAATAATCATTTATTGTGATAAGAATTTTTTCAATAATAAATCGTTGTTTAACAAGCAACACCACCTATCTCAATTTTTTGAAATTTCAAAGAGGAAGATTCAAATGAATTTTTCGCAATCAATAAAGAATATTTCTGAATTTTTTTTCACGTCTGGTTGGATCATGTGTTGCCCTGTTCATTGTAGATCTTTAACAAATTCAGAAATATTGTCTATTGGTTGCGAAAAAGTATTTTGAATCTTCATCTTTGAGATTTCAAAAAATTAAGATAGGTGGTGTTGCTTCTTAAGCGACGAAATGATGAATTCAATTATTACGATAAAATGTTTTCCTAAAAATGCGTTATTCTTAGAAAGAAAGTTGCGTTTGACGAATTCTGGATTTTTTTAAACCTTTTGATTTAAATTTAGAATGCAAAAGGATCATCCATAATTGAGCAAGATCGTGAAATATTTTATGAAAAGCTCCAAAAAAATTAATAATTGCTGAAAAGTATTGATAAAATTAGAGTTATGAACAGGTTCTTATAGAAATTCAAGAAGATGTTTGATTAAAAAAAGAGTAGAAATCAGTAACCATCTATAAACAACACAGTTTATATTTACCATATACAGGGTGGTCATAAATTATTGGACCCGTTTCAAAAATTAATAAAAAATAATATTGTTACAACTTTTTTTTTAATGAGAGAGCATTTTAAAAAGTTTTTTTCCCCAGATAGGTAAAGCGCCGTTACAGAGGTCTAGGTAGTCGTAAAATATTGGACATGTTCCATTCTTCAGAGCCATAATTTACGAAAGTATTGAAGCTAGAAGAAAAATAAAAGCACTTATTTGTAGGGTATGTTACGCTCAATAATTTGCTAAATCAATTGTAATTTTAAAACTGAATAGTTTTCGAGATATTCAAGAAAAACTGAAAAAAGGAAACCAGAAAATGCGCATCGGCTTCTTCTGATTGGTAGCCATTGCGTTTGGAAATCTCCCGCTGTCGCAAATTTAGAACGCCATAAGGATATACCATCTATCTGAAAAAAACTTTTTTATTTTCTCTCTCATTTGAAAAAAAATGCTGTTGTAACATCATTTTTTTAATTAATTTTTGAAATGAGTTCAATAATTTATGACTACCCTGTATTATCAAGAGAGAAGATAAAGGAATTAAGCAATCTATCAAAAACAATCCAAGGAAAAATATTAAACCTTAACTGCAACATTAACTACAATTGAAAACAAAAACATTACATTTAAATCAGAAGAAAAACTTTTCTATACTAAACTTTTTATCTCATAAATTTTCACACGAATATTGCCAATTTTTTTATCTCCAAATAAATCTTCACTTTAATCTCCCGTAGGAATAAAGTGAAATTCCGAATTCAGGCACTTAGTTAGCTTCCGATAAAGACTTAATTGTTATGTAGCGGTTATGAAGATTAATGAATGACGTGCGCCTTATGCCATTGATTTTGATTAATGTTCGCCATTGAAAAATAGAAAAGCGAAATCAGGCTACTTTTAATCATACGAATAATCGCCGTTTCAAGAAAGGAAAACTGATAAAAAGTTATTCTGATTTATGTGTGTAAAAATCGATATTTATTAATGGATTTTTAGTGCAAAATAAATGAGCTATTTATTCAAATTCTTAATACATGAAGACCAGCAGTCATTTTTACAAATAGTTTGTGATAAATGAAATTATTTGTCTTGGTATTGCCTAATATAATATTAGTTCCTAATATAATATATATACCTCCATATTTAGATAAAAAGTTCTTAAATTACAAAAATTTCACGTTAAGAACTTTAATTTTGATTTGTTTTTTTCAGGGAAAAATCTTCTTCTTCATAAAGGAATTAGTACAATTTAAATAGCACAATGAAAAACATCTCTTGTACATTAAAATGGAAAATATAAGTAAATATTTATATTTCGGGTTGCAACAAGCGAATCTTAAACAAGAGGAAGAATTATAAATTAAGAAAACGCTACTTATACACATCTAAAAATAATACACTTATGATCAATGCCCCAGAACTAGAAAGCTTTCCTTACAATTTTACAGAATATAGAATTTTTCTTTGCAATTGCAATTCGAATATATTTGAATATATTATTTAATACAATAATTTCTAATCTGATTTATAACCTAAAATCTAAATTAGACGAACAAGTAGGAACTTAAAATGAAAAATGTGCAAACAAGTCATGCAATTACAATTTTTGATTCAATGAAATTATATAAAATAATGATCTTTTCATAAAATTTTCACATATCTCCATTTGTTATTGTTGAACACTTTTATTTACTTTCTTCAATATTTCGATTGAACGGTCTGTATTACTTAATCCATGTGAAATCACAAATATTACACCCTGACTTCAACTAGTAAAATTCCAATTATTCACCTTGGAACTAGTAAGCACATATATTCTTTTAAAAACATACTTGCTTTCATAATGGCAAAACTCAGAAGACCAAAAATATCGACAAAAATGTTTAGATAGAATTTAGACATATATTTCAAAGAAAATAGTATCCTACCAATTGCCACTTTTTGCGTCGTCAGTATTGACAGCAATTTACAGTTATTCCTACCACTGTATTTGAAGGGAAAGTGTACTCGATATGGGACAGTTAAAGTTATTGGAATATTGTTGCTTTTATGCTGATCTCGAATACAGAGATTTGTCTACAGGGACAACAGTTAAAGTTTTTCGAATTACAAAAAAAGGAGCAAACCGGAAAGTAATCTTGATTAACAACTATCAGTATGAAAGACTTCTTCAGTACAATTTTTTGATTAAATATTACAAAAGAAAAATATTGGAAACATTTTATATGACAAAAGAGTATATTCTTAGTACATTCTATAATTCAGCAAATGTATTGTAAGAATTACGTAGATACAGTGAGACTCAAATATTACTAATTGGCACAAAATATGACGTTAATATTGAAATATGAATTGTGCGGTTCTAATTAGGGCAAAGAAATATCGTCCAGCACTTTAGACGAAATATTCCAGGTGATTTAAAAACAAATATCAGTACAAAATATTTTCTCACTGTCTTCGCCAAATTCTTCTATTCAAAATAGTGTAAGCAGATAAATGCCAATGGGGAAAATTTACAAGCTTCATTTGTTGGAACATAGAGAAAATAATACAAACAAAATATCAGTAATAAATAAGTGTTTTCGAGAGAGAGATGCAACTACAAGGAAAAAAATAAATAAAAATGCTCATTTGTTAGTACATATCACAATTTACACAAACCAGAGAAAAGAAAATCCAATTTAGGATCAGAATAACACAAAATACATATTCAGAAAGACAACCAAAAATAAATGAAATATACATATAAAATGTAATAAAATATTCTTTATATAGCAAGCTCGTAAAAAAATGTACTCGAAAAATCTAAAACGTGTCTCAAGATTTAAAAACATGGACAAATCCTTGTAAATTGTTTTAAATCAATGTGTAGTTCAAACGGCTCTTTTAGATGATAATTCTAAGTAAATATGAACTTAAAAGAAAAATGATAAGCATCTCCTACTTATCGTCTTTTACATTTTAGAGAATTTGAACTTTTCAAAAGATACAGGTAAGGAACAGAAGACCATGACCGAAGTTAATGATATTGTATCCACGGAAACAATGAATAACTTGACATAAAGTCAATGTTTATACGCAACTTTAGCAATATAATAGAAATTATATGGCATAAATATTGAATGAAAATGCTTTAGGAAATAATGAACAAAATGCAAATGATTTTTTTCTGATGTTTTATAAATGAATATACAACAGAACAATCTGTACTAATTATTTGACGAAATATAACCCATTATAGACGCTTGTCGAAGACATTCAAATTGAAAGTTTATATTTACAAGAAAACTTTATAGCATTGAGCGAGTATTTAAATCTATGCCAATATTTAATACAACAAGCATATAAATATCTTTCACTGATATTTTTCATTCCTCCATTGTTATTTTACACGTCTATAAATCTGTTGAAGCATTGACATTTTGCAAACGCTAACTTTGTTGCATTTTGAGAATGGTAAACTTACGTCAGATAGATTTTATTCTCAGAACGATTTATCTTTGAATTGTGGAATCCGGAATGAAAAAAAGAAGACAAAAAAATAGGGCAGGGACAAAATTTCGTATTTATAAAATACGAGACGCAGCAGCAAGATATTTGAAGACCAGAAACGTTCAAAGGGATTTCAGAAAAAAAAAATCTTTTTTTTTTTCCTGAAAGACGAAAACTTCTGTTTTGAAATCAGATCCCTTTTCCTTATGTTTTTTGCAGACATGTTCTATTTACTTTTCTTCCTACTTTTTGAACATATTTTGCTTTGGTTCAGTGCTTTCAAATCTTTGTGATATTTTTTTTAAAATTTTCATCGAGTGTTTTTATGATAGCTGTTAATAGAAGGAATTTATTATCTGTTAAGATAAATAAGCCGATAATGTATGTTTCCTTAATTCGTGAAACTTCTGAACTTTTTTCTAAACTTTTAAAGATATTTCGCTTAGAGAATTGCTAATTCACTTTTTCTTTCCTTTCGAGAATAGGAAGCTACTTTTTTTCGTAGGATCTTATGCATCTTTCATTTTGAAAACAGTAACGCAAAATATGTCACTAAAAAGAGAAATACAGTGATTTTGAATTTTAAGGAAAAAATAAATCCTGATTCACAGAAAAGAAATTATTTTGGTCAAAATATATATTTTGAAAATATGTCTGAAATTTATTGTTTTCATATGAAAGTAGTTATATCTTTCAGTCAAAATTATTTATTAATTAAAAAATTATTATTTTTATAGGATTATTTTTAATTAAAAATATATTATTAGGTACATTGAAATTTCTTATATTCTCATTTATAGTTAATGGCTGCATTTACGGAATTGAAAGCATTATTATGACTTATCGTAATTATTTAATGCATTCATTAAAAATGTGTCTCTTTCTATAAGAATTTGCAAATAAAATAAAACACCGAAGATTTACAAGAAAAGAATTGAAGACTCTAAAATGAAGATGTAATTTACTATTATCTATTATTATTTCCTATAACTTTGAAAAGAATTTTAAATCATTGTGAAAGTATTTAACATTTAAAATCTTATGCTTATGTCTACTTCTATACTCACTTTCATGAAACTTTTTATCTAAATGATGATTCAAATTTATATATTTTGTAACAATTATTTTTCGTTCATATAATTTAAAAATTTTTGTTCACTAGATCTGGATTAAGCCTTTTATGTATATGAATATTCATCGTGGTAAAAGATTTAAAATTATGAATAAAAGGCACACTTAGAAGTGAAAGAAGTGCAAGAAGGACTTATTCGATAATCACAAAATTTTATATCGCATAGAACGGAATCCAATCTTTAACAGCTTATTTTTGATATTTCCATCATTACATGAGGAAACGATAATGAAATATACCAAGTGGGAAATGCATTAATATGCACTCGGAAGATTTTAAAACCAAAAGATAAAATTATTCAATTTCAAAATTCCATCAATAAGAACGCGTTCATTTTTTTATTATTACCTTAACAAAAATGCACTGAAATTTTACCATTATATTAAAAAACGAAACATGATTAAAGGAGATTGTAGTAAATGAGGGTAATTTTTCAAAAAACTATAACGAGAGAATGATAATAAAATTTTAAAGAATAATATTGAATATCATAATATTTAAAGAATAATATTAAATATCATATTATTTAAAGAATAATATTAAAAATGAATTAAACAGATATTAATCAAATAAGCGTTATTAAAACGTATTCAACTAATGCCTCTTTTAAAAATATGATGACAGAGAATAAAGAGAAAAATGACAATAATTATAAAAAATGTCCAGTTTAATAATATAGTAAATATTAAAGCTTTTAGTAATATTTTTTTCATCTTTTATGGTGGGAATACTTCACTTCAACTACGCTAGTCGAAAAAATTTGACAGCAAATATTTTGCTCGCTTTGAAGAAGTATTGCCTCTGAAGGGGTTCTTTGTTAGGCCTCTCTTCTACTTTGAGAAGAGATTGAACAAGCATTTTAGTGAAGAATGAGGAGCATAAATATCTTCAGAAAATAAAGGTTTGCAGGTAGAAAAAATAAGTTCTTTCATAGAAAATAGAGAAAATCTCCCAGTTTTTGATATCAATAAACTTAAAAAATCGGTAAACCATTAAAATAAATATAGTTTTTCTTCGCAGAAATTGCTGTAAAGGCGTAAGCAAACTAACTTTTGACATAGTCAGTATCTGAACTATTTTAAAGAATACTTTTCAGTCGACGAGTGTCGTTGAGAAAAACCAAAGCCATTTTTATAAACGAAATAGCATTGCATTGCAAGGAATTTTGAAAATAGTTTTAAAAAGTATATTCTAAATATGTTTGGATTTGCACAAATATTATTTCTATTTTCAATTATAACACTGAATTTTAGATAGCTAAAAAATAGTTTGTGTTTCTAATGCAAGATGCATATAAAGTACTTTAATTTCATTTTATTGCTTAAGAAAATCTTTTACGGAGATAATCATATGAGAAAATTTATATATAATCCAGGCTTAGATTGAATTTTACAATAGATAAATAACATTAATAGTATTTTAAACGAAAATAAGGATAAAATTATGATTTAGGAAGCTTACTTGATTTTAAGGATATTGGAGAATATTCGATTGGAAGAGTTTGGGATAAATGACTTCAATACCCATCGTGATATTAAGCGTACTTAATATTTGACTGATGGATATGTCAATAATATTATTTCTATAGTCCCTCTCAAAACAATTTTGTCATATTGTTAATGGCTTTCAAAATTAAGAAGATAAATTGCAATAAAGTTAAAAAAGTAATTATTTTTGAGAGAAAAGAGATTTTGATGCGAATATTCGTGAGTATTTAGAATTCTTCGTCGTAATTTTTGTTATAAATCATCAGTTTGTATTCTTAAATTACCACATCATTGAGAGTATGTGCGAAAGTGCTGGAATATCAGTTTGTCCAAAGAGGATTATCTAGGGTGTTACAATTGAAAAATAAACAATTAAAAATCATGCTCTTCTCTTTGAATTTTGAGGAGGTTTAGAAATAAAGCAAATGAAAGATTGATACAATAAAAACCACCTATAGCAACAAATGTTACTTCTTGGCAATGCAAAAACTACGAAAAAATAATAATAAATATCATCACATAAGGTTTGCATTTTTGATGTTACAAAAGGAATATGCAGTGAAGTTTTCAGGCTATCGGTAACATGACTGTGAAAAAGTAATTTATTGCAAATGTTATTGTGACCTATTGAGTATGGTAGTTTTAGTCCTACATGGGTAGGCAGATCCTTTTTTTTCTTTTTTCTGAAAAACCGTTTCCAATTTTTGTACTTAATTAATGTAGTGCAAGAAAAACTAGTTCTAGTTGAAAAAAATGACAGAACCTAAAAAAAGTAAAACTAATTCCGTGTTTTTTGGTTCCGTGTACGTCACGACAAAAATTGGAACAAATTCTTTTCAAACAGGAGGGGGAAAAACGAATATTCATGTGCAACGTAATCGTAATTACTCCTTCAACTCCCCACACACTCTTTCGATATTATGCGCGGGAGAATTAAAAAAAGAAAAAAGAAAGAAAAGAAACGGAGAATGAGTCCAGAGAGAAATCCGTTTCACGCTCGAACTCCTATTAACAGTGGGCGAAAAATAAAAAGATCGTGGGCGAATCAACGACTGAAACCAATATTGAAGGATGTGAAACCCCCGAAAATTTGGCAACATATCAAATTCCGTTCCTTTCCTGCGCATTTAAATACGGCATATAAAATGCATGGCCACCGATACTGATCTACCAAGTCCCATGCATAATTTATATCCCCCATATATATATATTTATATATAAGCCATCACATAGATGTGGGTATGTGTATAGATATATAAAGGATCGAGAAAAAAATCTTCAATCGATTATAGACGCTTCTGTGTTACGAGTTGGTTGTTTTTGTTTACCTAAATCCGAGATTGAGATTGAAGTGAAAATATGTGAAAAAAAGTGGATTTCTTCTTTCTTTTTTAAAAAAAAATGAGGGAGGATTTTTGAATAAAATATCGAAGAAATTCATTTTTGATCGCGACAAAGTTTTTTCTCGCTCCGTCTTGAGTTTTTAATGCATATTGGCTGTTTCGAGTGTAAGGAAACTGTTGTTGGTGTAGTTGGAGGAGAATTGTGTATAAGAATTTGCATGTATAGTGGTTCGTATTGCTGAAGTAACAACTACTGAATTCAAAGAAAAAATTCCTGCTATGCGGCTTTGAATTTTATGAAATTAATAAAATGATAACTTTTATGTTATAGCATTAAATGACGTTAAGCAAAATATTATGAGATTCTTATCAATTCATATACAAATATATAAAAGTTTTTTTAATGTTACGAAACTTTCGCATTAATTTTCGCACTTTCATTTCGCATTAAGTTATGAGCGCCATTTTTCATCAGAATATGAAAATTAGAGAAAAGATATTTTTTAAAAACTTCTTTTTGAATAAAGTGCGTATTGCCTTAAAAATGCTTGCTTTTCAGTTCAAGATATAAATAAAATCTAGAGAACAGAAATTTCATTGTGAAAGATTAATATTAGTGTAGAAACAGTCTGACTTTTATATAATAAACGAAAGCTGATTGTTGTAAAGACAGCGTTTATATTGTAAATATAAATTTCGTTTCACAAAACTGGCTGAGTTAAATAAAAACTCTAACAGTGTGCCGGATTTTACAATGCCAAAATTTTGAGGAATTCGGTTGAAACCAATATTTTCAATAATTAAAGTTGCAAAACATTGTGAGAAAACAGTTTAAAACAAAATATACTCGAAGAATTATATGTATATATTATTTCTCTCTTTCCAATAAATTTGATATATTTTGCAAAAAAGGGTTCAGTATTATCTCGTACTTATACTAATGGATTTACCACTACCTATTCATCAGCTTCTTACAGTCATTTTACGCGTACATCTTTAAATAATTGAAATAAACTCAGTAGTTAAACAATTTGAAAATCATTTTCAAATAGTTTTACCACGTAAGATGAGATTTTAACAGTCTTTCCATGCACTTTTATTTTATTTGACATGTTTCATGCTTGTAAAAATGGAATTCGTAATCGATTTCTCATTCATGTCATGATATGCTAAAGGTTTGAAATTTTGAATGCTTGTGTGAAGCAATATACTATTTATTTATACTATATAGACAGATAGCAATATACTATTTCAATATTTTCAAAGCTTAATTATGAGTTAATCGATTAATTTCATTAAAATGTGATTCCATACGACTGACGCCACTTGGTAGTAAATTTTAGAGAAAAATTATTTCAAGACTCCATAAAATTTATTATATTATAGAATTTATTTTTCATTTATGAATTATAAATTCCACAATATTATTTTAATTATATTATAAATGAAAGTCTAGAACGTAAATAATAAAGAAATTGAAAACTTTCTACTTTATGAAACACTAATAAAAGCGTGTTTTTATTTACATATCGTAGTATTTCTCTAGACCTAGAATTAAGTTATTTTGTTTAAAAATTGTCATTCTCTTTTGTAATATTTTCATAGTTTGGATATTTAGGCTGATATCAAAATTAAAATTCAGAAAAAGCGAAGATTTTAATTTCCAAAACTGATTTTAATTCCTTTTTCAATAGTTACAGAATCTACTACTAGAAACGAGTTGCAATTTCCAACACTTCCATATAGTTTAAAATTTCAACATTTTCTACTTCAGTTCAGCACAGTAATAGAATTTATTACAAATAATATTCATTTTAAAATAACAGGAATTTGTCTAGACGGAACATGATTATTAGCTGTGAACACTTAGAAGCTCCTCAGTATCTCAAGTACCAAATTTCCTCTGTGTTTTAGGGAAACATGAACAAAAGGGAAAATGGTACATTAAATGATGATATACTTGAAATTCTTATGACAGAGCTATAATCAAATCACTCGTAAGTAACTGAAGCGTTATGCTAATATTTTTTCGTATAAAAGCAAAAATTAAGCTTGAAAATATTCATACAGTTTCATCATTTCACTTGAACAAGTTTCATCATTACCGTGTCATTAGTATGCAAAGCATGATTCTCATTTACGTTTTAAAATAACAGATTATGTGCATTATTTTTCACTGAAAGAAATTACTCCTTTTTGCGGGGTATTAAACAATGGATGACAGGTATTATAAACTTAGTATATTTAATGTTTATTTTTATTATACACAAATATTTTTATTAACCAAGCTCTAATCTCAACATGCACAAAATCTTAGCAATAAAATCATGCTAAATGGATTTATTTCATAAACATCGTCACAATATTGAAATAAGTGATTAAACTTGTATTCTTGCATTTCGGCTTTTGTTGTTGTTTTTCCCATCTATAAAACTTTTCATATTAAATTAATCATTAAATTAAAGAATCACTTAATACATAAAGATCATTCGTAAATTTTTGAAACTCTGAAACCAATTTAGAAAAAAGCAATGCGTTTCAAACAAGATTTGTAACTGTCGGATAATTATACATTTAGCGGTTTATTAAAGTATTTTTATATGTAATCTTTCATAAACATTGTTTCTAACATTTAGTTTGGCATTTGATAACTTCTGATTTATGGAAAATCGGCATTTTATTATTATGAAGGTCAGCTCAGCTTATTAGAATTTTGATTATAAATAAAAAGATACGAAAGCAATTTTAAGAGATCCAATGGGATCAACTCATGTGATGTCACTGTCACTTGACAAACGTACCTGCACATACCATCTGATATGTTAAAAGACAATGTCTTACTCTAGGCTGTGATACAAACTTTTTTTCCTTACTCTAAATGTGTAATTGATTCCCAAATAAAGATCGAACTTGAAGTATCATATGATCTTGATATAACTAAATTATTTCGGGTTTTGTTAATTCATAAATCACGTGCTTAAAATTTGCGCATCTGCTGTCAGGATATTTAAGGAACACATTTCTGATCGCTCAGTAAAATATATTCCAATGTTAAAATTTATCTCATGATAAAAATGAGATGTTTTGACTTTCAATATAATACATGCAATACATGAGCTAATCATCTAATGGAAATTCAATTATTTTTTTCCTATCAATGATTTGTAATTTCCACTAGCAACCATAGCTAAGAAATATTTTTCTTACACGCAATCTAACTGTATTAAAGCTATAAATTAATATTGTTGCTAAATTTGTTCTATATGATCATAAAAAAAGATTTGTTAAGTTCCAAGTAAAAAATTTGGATTCCTATGATAAAATTTAAACACGAAACGAAATTAAAGTTTTTCAGTATTTTGCATGAAGTTTTCTTCCAATTGCAGTATCATTTCTCGTTGTAAAATAAAAAAGAACTTTTAAATTTCATTTTTTTTCTTGCTATTTTTTCTTTTTTTTCCCATTCTTCTTCATTGGGACTTCCTATTTTTAGATCACCGTTTTGTATCTTACAAGGGGAACACCAGGTACATGGGTCAGCGATTTTTTTCAAATTTTGTACATTTGTAGTAGTGCCTTAAGACAATACAACATGCAAGCCACAAATTGTACAGCTCTGTAATTTTCCAAGACAATAGACTGAAAACTTTAGTGAATAGAATATCAACAAGTTTGCTGCAAAATTAGCACGAGATGGCGGCAGGCGAGTGGTTAACGTCAGAGTTTCGTAATTGCTGGAACGCCGGATCGAGTCCCACGCTGAACTTTTTTTGACATTTGAACGTTTAAAGGCATGGATATTTATTGAACTTTCAACAGCGTTTAGTAATTCTGCTAATTTTTTGTAAAATAAAAATTCATTTTTTATTATAATTTTATTCATCACATTATATGCCGCCATCTCGTTAGTACAGCTGAAGCGAATCGGCTGATCTACACGATTAAAATCCTACTGTATTATGTTTGTATGTATGTATGTATGTCCGGCTATCTTCTCACGAACCGCCGAACTGAGAAGCGCGCGGAAAGTACCAAAAGATAGGGAATAATCCAGAGAATCCATTTCGGCCATTTAAATTCCGAAATTTTAATTAGTAAAACAGATATTAATTAAAAACTAATTTACAACAATACTTTTCATTGTTTCGGATACTTTATAAAAATACTTTGAATTGTTGCAGCGCAATTCAAAATACTTTTTATTGTTGAAGTCGTTTACTTTAAAAAACATTGTTACAACAACAATGTTACATACAATAATGTTAAAAGTTTTAATAACGAAACTACACTGACATTTTTAAAAAATGACGCTGACAGAAATAAAAAAATGTATTGTTGGAAGTGTATAAATTCTTTTTTTATCCCGTGATATAGCGTCAAACAGAATCGATTTAACGAATTTACAGGCGTGTTTTGTTTCTGTAAAGTTATGTGCCGAAAGATATAGATTATTTATGTTAGTGATTTTAATCATTATTCATTGATTTGATCAAGTTTAAATATTTCTGGTAGCTGCTATTTTAAGCTGATATTTGGAAGTTACTATTTTTGCTTTGTCCAATTCTCGCTTTTTCCGATGCCTAAAAGAAAAAGAGGAGTTACAGGGTTATTCGAGATAACCCTCAACAATGCAATGTGATGGCGTTGTGTGCTGGTTTGGGTAATTGATACAAAGAAACAGAGAAATTAAAATCGTTCAAATAGGATTTTTACTAAAAATGTTTTCTTCCCGTGAGATTTAACTTTGAGATTTCATGTATGTAGTGCATCTTGCTTCTTGTGCTTATAAACTGGACGCGGGAATACGAAAAAATATGTATCCCCAGCAACGGTGGTTTATCTAAGCGTTTGTGTCACATGACCTCACTTCTGATCGCAGCCAGGGAATGACGCATTATTCGAGATTGCCCGTGCAACGCCGGGCCATGCAGCTAGTATTAATTACGATTCATATAATGTGATGAATAAAATTATGATAAGAAATATTTTTTTTTTACAAAAAATTAGCAAAATTGCTAAACGCTGTTGAAAGTTCAATAAATATCCATGCGTATAGACGTTCAAATGTCAAAAAAAGTTCAGTGTGGCACTCGATCTGGCGATCCAGCAATTACGAAGCTCTGATGCTTCCATCTACTCTATTAAAATTCGAAGGTAAACAAACGTATGTATGTATGTATGTATGTCCCTCTATCTTCTCACGAACCGCCGAACGGAGAAGCGCGCGGAAGGTACCAAAAGATGGGGAATAATCCAGGGAAGCCATTTCGGCCATTTAAATTTCGAAATTTTAATTAGTGAAAAAGATATTAATTAAAAACTAACTGACAACAATGCTTTTCATTGTTTGGGATACTTTATAACAATACTTTTCATTGTTACAGCGCAATTCAAAATTTATTTTATTGTTGAAGTCGTTTACTTTAAGGAACATTGTTACAACAACAATAAAAAAGTGACGCTGACAGAAATAAAAAGTGTATTGTTGAAAGTGTATAAATTCTTTTTTTTATCCCGTGATATAGCGTCCAACAAAATCATTTTAACGAAATTAAAAGTAGTGTTTTCTTTCTGTAAAGTTATGTGCCGAAAGATATAGATTAGTTATGTTAGTGATTTTAATCATTATTCATTGATTTGATAAAGTTTAAATATTTGTGGAAGCTTCTATTTTAAGCTGATATTTGGAAGTTACTATTTTTGCTTTGTTCAATTCTCGCTTTTTCCGATGCCTAAAAGAAAAAGAGGAATTACAGGGGATGCTGCCAGTAGACGGGAGGCAATTAGAAAACGTGAAAGGAGAGTTGTTGAAACTGAAGAAGAAAGAAGCCGCCGATTGTCAACTATAGCACAACGTGGCCAGGACAGAAGAGCGGAAGAAACAGAAGAACAAAGAAATAGCCGATTGTCGGACATGGCGAAACACACTTGATTCATTCAAAACTGATTTTGTTGGACTATATCACGGGATAAAAAGAATTTATACACTTTCAACAATACACTTTTTTATTTCTAGTCACGCTTTTTTATTGTTGTAACAATGTTCATTAAAAGTAAAACGACTTCAACAATAAAATAAATTTTATTGCAACAATGAAAAGTATTGTTATAAAGTATCACAAACAGAGAAACATTGTTGTCAGTTAGTTTTCAATTAATATCTTTTTCACTAATTAAAATTTCAGATTTAAATGGCCGAAATGGCTTCCTGGATTATTCTCATCTTTTGGTACCTTCCCCTTCTCGGTTGGGTTCGTAGAGAAGATAGAGGACTGACTATACACCACAGCATTTTTCAATTTTAATAGAGTAGATGGAAGCATCAGATTCGTAATTCTGGATCCAAGATCAATTCACATGAACTTTTGACAGCTTTGAACGTCTATGCATGGATGTTATTGAACTTTCAACATTACGTTTATGTAATCTATTTTGTAAAAAAAAAATATTTTGCTATCATACTTTTATTCATCACATTATATGAATCGAATTAATACTAGCTGCATGGCGGCGTTTGCACGTGCAATCTCGATATCTCATTCCCTGGCTGCGATCAGAAGTGAGGTCATGTGACACAAACGCTTAGATAAACCACCGTTGCTGGGATCCATTTTTTCCGATTCCGTCAGTCTCTTTATAGCACAGAGCAGCTACATACATGAAATCTCAAATTAAATCTCGGGAAGAAAACATTTTAGTAAAATCCTATTTGCGATTTTAATTTCTCCTTTCTTTGTTAATTACCCAAACCAGCTACACGCCATCACATTGGTAGAGGGGTTATCTCGAATAACCCTAACTCCTCTTTTCTTTAGGCATCAGGAAAAAGCGAGATGGACAAAGCAAAAATAGTAACTTCAAATATCAGCTTAAATAGCAGCTACCAAATATTTAAGCAGTCAAATCAATGAATAATGATTAAAATCACTAACATAAATAATCTATATCTTTCGGCGCTAACTTTACAAAGACGCCTGTAAATTCGTTAATCGATTCTGCTGACTATATATCACGGGATAAAAAAGAATTTATACACTTCCAACAATGAC
>BGPR01000089.1:1259677-1274220 GCA_013235015.1 Araneus ventricosus | reverse complement strand
ATTTAGAGTTCCTTCTGGTTTTCTCTCCTACGTTATTGCCATTATTACCAATCATTTCTTTGTTCTTCTGTTTCTTCTAACTCTTCTCTGCTGGCTACTTGTCCCATTACTGCCACTGATTGTTTGCTTTCCTGGTTCTTCTCTCCTGCCCATCAAACGTTGTGCCATGAGTGGTGTTTTGTTTCTGTAAAGTTATGTGCCGAAAGATATAGATTAGTTATGTTAGTGATTTTAATCATTATTCATTGATTTGATAAAGTTTAAATATTTGAGCAGAGAAGAGCCGAAGAAACAGAAGAACAAAGAAATAGCCGATTGGTAATAATGGCACAACGTGGCCAGGAGAGAAGAGCCGAAGGAACAAACGAACAAAGAAATAGCCGATTGTCAGCCATGTTACAACATGCAAGAGAACGCCGTCTAAATGTTATTGAAGGACAAAATCACCATCAGATACAAACTTTTTATACAGCTAGAACTGTTTTGAACTGAAGAACACAACTGTGGAGAAATGGACAATCTCTGTCTGAAATGAGGAGGGTTGTATTTCCGGGATGAAAAGAATACCAGAGGAATTTACACTCATTGTTGTCATAATGGAAATATAATTGAGCAGGCTTCAGTGTATCCAGTGGAAATGAAAGGATTGATGGATGGCTCTCCGATGAATTATCAGTGCATTTCAAAAATAACATAAGGTCGTACCAGTGCTTCAATGGGTGCACAGATTGTACCGTCTACAGGGAGAGGAGCGTATTGCTCCAGAATTCATGGCCAAATTTATCACAGGACCTCTCATCTACACCCAGCTGAAGCAGGAGGTAAAAACACTAATACAATACACTTCAACAATATTATAACAGACATTAGGCATGTGTCACGTGACCTCAGGTATTATTCAAGATTGCCCGTGCAACGCCGGGTCATGCAGCTAGTCTTGTAATAAATTTGCAGAGAACTTGTTGATATTCTATTCACTAAAGTTTCCAATCGGATTTTCTTGAAAATTACTGAGTTGCACAACTTGTAGCTTACCTTGGTATTGTCCTAAGGCACTACTACAAATGTACAAAATTTTTAAAAAATCGGTGACCCATGCATCTGGTGTTCCCTTTGTTAGTTACTGCAAAACTAAAATAAATAGTAATCAGTTTAATCTTTTTGATATAACTTCTACTTCCATTCTATTGCACTTGCGGTGGCATGGAAGAATGGTGGTAAGGTCTCAGCTTTGAGACAGTAGGGCTTCAAGTTCAAAACCCCAATTCCACAAAACATTCACTGTGTGCGTCGACTGGTGCACGTTAAATCTGACATCGAGGGCTAAACGTCCTTCACCTGATTTTGGAAAATGATTGCCAGCTCAGGTGTTGTCCTCGTCATCTGACCACACTTTAAAATACGAGGTCCGGCACAAACTAGCCGTCGTGTTGTTTCAAAATGGGACGTTAATACAATTATACTTCACTAGAAATAAAAATCCACTCTTTTTTTGGCCTTAGAGAATCGAGAATAATTCTGTGAAGTTCTGAAATGATGTTTTGTTAAATTTTTTTTTATCATTCTCTGACGCATCTAGATAAACCAAAATAGTGCAGTTGGCGAGTGAACTACGTAGGAGAGAGGCAACTTCCTGAATTGTGCTATTTTTGAGAATATCAAAACAACGATATGCATATTGAGACATTTCCTCTGTTATATTTATGATATAAATGAATTCATAATAATTAATTGTATATTAACATGGAATAAGTTATTGTGTTCCATTTATTAAGGGAACATATGACTGTTAAACCTCGAAAAGTTTCAATTTTATGATTAAAATATATATTATTTCCCAGTCTTTTCTGAACAATTTAAAACAAATCCGCGTTAAAAAATTCTCATAATTATGCAAGTTATGAAGGAAAATGTATCAACTGTTCAACGTAAACATTGAAAATGGCCATATCTTTAAAGCGCTATATCTCAAAATGTGTTTTCTGGATATTGCGCGCACAATATCTCAAGAACTACTGGATATGTTTACATAACACTTTTACTGAATATGTATTGTGCTATGTTCTACAAATTGAACCTGAATTTTTGTACATATTTTCTCCAAAGAAGTTTTTTGGGGTGTAAGAAAAGTTGAAATTTTAAATATTTTTAACATTTTATTTTAAACTGATATATAAAATAGGAATTAAATTTAAATGCTAATAAATTGTGGTTTAGTTTCTTAAACAGACTGTTTGGATCACTTAGATACCCTAAATACTGTGTTTAGACCAATATTTTATGCGTAATCATGCGCACAAGGTGAGTATCTCATTTTTTCTCCAAAAATTATACCCATATTTATTACTCACTCAAACAAATACATACCAATATAAAGGTTTGAAAATGTATGTACTATAAGAGAAAGAGCAGATATTTTTTATGAATTGCATTGTTTCAGAAATATAATGTATCGAATTTGAAAATCCCCCCATTTTTTCGAGGTTTAAGAGTCGTATGTCTCCTTAAGTTTGTGATTTTATTCAAAAATTTCAAAATATTATCTGAAACTTATTAACGAAAGAAACTTCGAAGTGTTGATCCAACAATTTCCTAACTCTACTTTGATACATCAGAAACGTAATCAGCACCGTATCTATATACAACCATTAAAAATTTTCCAATATTAATCTGCGCAAGTCCTAAGCAGTGCAGCCCCATAAGCTACAACTTGATCTTCATTTATTACCACCGACATACACACACACGCACACATCCCCAACGCGAAAGCCAGACAAAGCAGCCGAAATACGTGTACAGTTTCGTCTCGTCGGAGTAAATACGAAACAGTGTTGCCCTCATAACTAGAGGGGGGATAGGGGAATTGATTCCATTTTATAGGCAAATGTGACTGATAATGCGAAATTCTCAATTGCACAGAAGCGCTTACCGCGACTTCGTAATGAAAGGGCGCAAGTCGTAAAACGAACGGGAAATATAAGGAAAAAAAGGATTTTCGACGTCTAGACGCCGTGACCTAGTAAAATATTGGCTGGATAAGTCGTTGAAAAGGAAGGGCAACGCTCTGATTTTAGGTGTCATGGCCATTTGGATCTAGTTTTCAATTGAATCCAATTTTTCCGCTAACATCTTAATTTCTGATAGGAATGATTTTGAATGAGGTGGGAGATGAATAATGAAGAGTAAAAATGTACCTGACGTGGTTATTAAAAGTTTCTAAAGATCTTCGGCTGATTCTTTGTCTGCGAGGTGGAAAAAATTGGTCGTTTTGGAGGAAGTTTTGGTGTTCTTTCTTTCTCGTCTCGTTTCGAATCATTGACCTCGAATGTATAATGGGAAAAGAAAGATTATGGTACCAAGGTTTTAAAGAGGAAGAGCGAGGAACTCATTTGGGTAGTTGTAATTTTTATTTTTACTCCAGAAGTCATTAAATTCTGCAACTTATTTTTATATACTTTTATCGAGTTTGGTCTTCATATATGTATAAGAGATAATAATTGTAATCTTTAGAAAATTTAATTGTAATCTTTTTTTTGAATTTGTAAGTAATTTGCTTAAAGTTTACCTCAGAAAAATTGAAAATACTTTTTATTTAACAAAATACAATGCAGTAAATATAAAACAATATCTAAAAAAAATGCTAAATTATTATTCTTCTCAAGGTTTCAAAGGTGACGTAAAAAGAGGGCGAGTCAGTACTACACCGACAAATGCTAGGCAGAGATAGGTTCCATATAGACACGTCCGAATCATATAGCATTGCATAAGCGCTCAAGTATTTTTCTCGAGTTAGACTGTATAGAAGCGAAAAGAAGACATAAAAGAAAACAGCAACACGTAAGTGTAACAAACAGGATTTTAATCAAGATATTTACGTTAGTAGTATGCACATTCTACAGAAGTTGCTTGAAAGTTGGACCGGAAGTTCTGACACAGGTGTAACATCGGCGCTACATGGAATTTCTAAGAATCCGGGCATATATCAGACCTCCTCGGGAGCTACTGATATATGAGAGACAAGTTCTTCATCCGAATCAACTAGGGTCTCACATTTTGGCTTTCACATGACCCTAGACGTGGAAATCGAGACATGATAGGTCTGACGTTCGAGCATACAAATGAACCGGTCCAATATGACATATCCAACGCTGTAGAAAGGTTAGGGCTGTGCCATTTGTTATCGATTCAGTGCAGTTCTCTTGCACCAAACATTCTCACACAGCCTCTGGTGAAGAGTTGCAAAAGTTACATAATGAGGAGTACGCCTCGTTGGAAAACGTGACTGGTAGAAGAGCATAGCGGCTCGCCCGTTACACTCTACCGCTCCATACACCTATCAGCCAGTTCCACGTTTATTATTTGCTCATCCTTCAACCTCAGCAACCGAATCTCAAATGCCGATTTGCTGCGTAAACAATATGCGGTCTAGTTCTCATACAACGCCATCTACCACACGAAGAAGGCGTTTTTGACCCAGCAATGCTATGTGATCCGATTCGTCTATATGCTACTTACTCCTACCTAAAGTTTATCTGTGTGGTATTGACTCATTCTGCATGCATATTGTAATAATTAACAGTCAGGAGCCCGTAATATCAATCAATTGTTGTTTAACTCTATCTATATGTTAAACCTATGTATGCATTTTATTCCTATATATGAAAATCTTGCCTAGAAAATTCGTTCTTGAAAGAAAAACTTAGTTTACACGCATCAGAGCCATATGGATGTAGTTTTGTTTGAATTCAGTTTATTCACTTTTCTCGTCAATTTCTGATAAGAATGATTTGAAAAGATGGGGAAGATGAATAATAAATATTAAAATATTATTAAATTATAAGCAATTATTTATTTATTAATAATATTTTATCAATAAAATATTAAATATAATCAACTGAAATTAATAATACTTAATTGATTTATTAATAAAGAATAAATCGAGTGTTCTTTCTCTTGTGGATGATAAAAGAATATTCGTTTTAAGGTCGTTTTGGCAATTTTATTCTCTTCGCCTCAATTCATAGATTGTGCATTATGTTTCGATAAAAGAGGGAAAATAATTTATTCTAGGAAAAATGTTCATTTTCGCTCCAAATGTCTATAAATTCGCGCAACTTGTGTTTGATGTCGTATTTACAAGTTCTATCAGCGCTACTAGAAATAGAACTCGTATTTTTTTAACCAAGTCCAAATGATGAAAAAAATATATCAATCGGCAATTGAAACTTTTTTTCACCATTACAAGGCCGCTTGAGCCCAGGACAACAAAATTAATTCTTATTTATCTTCCAATATAAAGAAAAATTTATTTTACTTGCAGGATGTATCTTCTTCACCTCTATTTGATATCTTTAATATACCTAGTTTATTTTACAGACATGATCTTTTTTGCATTCTCTTCTTCTACAAAGTCATTAAAGGTTCGATCGATTGTAGTGATATATTGAGCTTTATAAATTTCGCAGTGCCTGCCAGATATTTCGCAGTGGGGGATCGGAGTGACCTGTAGCGGATGAATTTGCGTTGCGTGCAGCGGCTGTCAATAACCTTCCTAAATGAATGGGCCAAAAAATGGAATGGCGTTGAGTGCCATCATGCTATTTGCGTAGAGCGGAGCTCTCGTGAGTGAGCGCCTTAACCCTTTAACCGGTTTGCTTGTATGGCGTACGGGCACTGATATTTTCTCCCTTCTTATTACAGTTTGCCCTGAATTTTTAATTCGCGTGACAATATTATGAATATTTTTCAACAGAAGGTGTAGCTTGTCCTTGTCACTTAAATACTTTCCATCCGGGTTTATCGTTGAAGGTTTTTTTAAACCGCTGAATAACGGAAACGTGAATTCATGCAGCAAAAAAATACATTTTTTTTGTGAACGCTTCTGGTAAAAAAAGTTGACCGATTAAGGAGTTAAGTCCTCCGATGTCAAAGTCCATAAATTGACATTTATAGTCAGTTTGTGACCGTATTCCACCAAAGATCCACTATATACGTGCACTTGATGCATAATGAATTGTTAGGTGGCAAATATCGATATTGATGTAGCGGCCGAGGTGTAATATTTTCTTCATCTATTTACGATTCAAAGTTACACACTGCGTCCAAAATTACTCCCATATATTATCAAAGAGTGTCCTTAATCAATTAAATCAAATTATAGAGGGACGAGATTCAAGTTTGTGTGTAGTGCTGCTGAAGAATCCATTCAATTTTAGGAACCATTTTTTTATTAGGCTACGTTCCACAGCACAGAACATTAAAGTTACAAGACACAAGACAAAACAGAGAACAACATCACGAGACAAACACACAGACAAGAATGACAGAGAGGCATCATGGGAAAAAGATGGCTCCAGTAGCGCCACCTACCATAGAAAGGAGAAGGCAGCTGATTGTAACCGCTACAAAATCAATTAACTTGTCGTTCTGTAAGTCTACCCTATCGATAGAAAAACATTAAAAATTGTCTATTACAATTTTGCTTTTTCAAACTGATCATTATTTATTGGAAATTACCAGAAATACTAACAAGTGTTTTGTACGCTTCTCTTCCTTGTCTCGAAAGTACCATATTTTTTATTTAATTATATTGCTTCAACCATTCTCTCGACAGCAATCACCTTTGTTGTAATTGAAACAACGAAGTGCTTTCTCTTCCTTCTTAATGAATAAAAGATCTAGAAGAAACGTAAAAGAACACAAGTGCGACCGAAACAAGATTTCGAACTGAGTTGGCTTCATTGATCACAGCGTTCAGAGAGAAGGGAAACCTGTAAGCCGAATCCTTTGTTCTGATTTGGGATACAAGGCATCAGAGATTAGCTCTTGAAAGCATTTATTTTCAGATAATATTTCACAGGCTTCCGATATATTCCAAAATAACTTCTTAGCTGTCTGGTTTGAATTATAAATCAGTCGTTCGATAACATGAAACCTTGATAAACGTGGATTCATAATAGTTAAACACAACTTTTTTAAGAGACAAATTTGTGACAACATATAAGAATTCTCACTATTTTATTTGTAATTATAAATAATGATACATAGATTCGATGAAAATAGCCTTGTATTCCCTACCGCTTAGGCTTGGTGTTCTACTTCTACATATTGAAACCTGAAAATTTTGAACTATCTTTTAAATAATAAACATATCTATTGACGAAAAATTTACATCATTCTTTAAAAAAATATTTCACATCATTAACTAAAGGGTTAGGTTAAGGTAGAATTAGGTAGATCGAATTTTCAACTTCATGGTGATGATAAAATGCATCAATATGATGAAAATAATGTACCTTGAGTTAATACGCCATCTTCAAAAGCACTGAAGAAGTGTAGAGGTGCTATACCTTTCATTGAAACTGGTATCATATTGTAAACTGGTTTGTTTAAATATAAAAGCTTAGAGCGTAAGAATCATTTTATGTCACTTTCTGTTCTATCTCTTATTGCAATGAAATAAATTCTCCTGAAATAAAATGTCATTATTTGTTATTTTGTAGCAGGAATAGTTTGCTTTTTCGTAGATTTTTAATTTTCTATTTCTATTTTTTCCCTTTCTTCTTACCATTAAAATTTAATTGTATAATTTTGATGTAGAAAGAATGGAAAACTAAAAATGCATTCTATTATTTTTACAAATTGCTTTTTAAGTCTATCCTAAAGTTCTAATAAATAATTATTACTTATTAACGTTTTCGAAAGTCATTTAAAATTATTTTACCCTTGATAGAAAGGTGATTTAGGAAATAAAACAGATCTTTATAGATATAAATGGTTTATTTAAAAAATTGCTACTGTTCTCATTATATTAGAAGAAAGGACTTCATTGATTTGACCAGAAAAAAAGTTAATGTATTTAATTTGAATTTTTGAACCTGAAAATACTGATAAAATACAACTGGATGTTTCTTAGTCGTACAGTTAAAATGGGAATGACAATCATCACAATTTTTAATAAAGATATCAGCAATTTAGTTTATGTATAAAATATATTTTCTTTGCTAATATTTTGTCATCAATATTTCTCTTACGAAGGGGTAATGTTTGTATTTGTTTTCCTTGTGGGCTGATGCAAATAAATACTGTACACCTAAATCATTAAGGTTTCCCTCCCCCCCTCTCAGATCTTATCTGCCTGCCTTCTATTTTCCCATTATAAAGTTATATATTCTTCCTTCGGAGGGTTATGGCCCCGTGGGAGAGCCTCGGCTTCAGAGCTTGAGGGTCGCAGGTCCAAGACCCGATTGCACGTCTGATCGCCGAGTATACGGGACTCGTGCACGTTAAATCTTTCGAGAATGAAACATTCGCCCATTGTTGAAGTGTGGAATTTGGAGACGGGTTACCGGCCCAGATGCCGTTTCCGTCCTTTGAACCTTTTTCAAAATTATGTGGCCCATTTCAAAAGTAGTCTAGCTATAGTTACCCAGTTATCTAACTAAACACCGAGAATCTAATTTGCCTGAATCTCTTATGCATAAATTTTTACTCATGGTTCCCTTAACAAAGCAATTTCAAATTTCAAATTTTTATAGATATTTAACGCATGTTCTTTCATTATCCTTGCACCTATTCTGTTCCTTGTCTGCATGAACGTCCCTAATGGAGTCAAGTAACTGTCTGCGTCATGTAGCATAAAATTTCCGTTGTCGGCATCAACTTCACTTTCTTACTCCTCTTGCAAAATGTGCATTTGATTTTAACTTTTAAAATGTCGCGGCACCTTTTAAGTCCAGCAGCATATTAGCTGTATGAAATTATGCTGATTAATAATAATATTAATAACATACAATTAATTAAACATTAAGATATTACTTTAGCTTTCAACAATGAAAAAGAAACATGCAAATAAATATTTATTTAAACAATGAAAACGCTTTGAATTGCGTTGCAACAATGAAAAATATTGTTGTAAATTATGCCAAAAAGTATTCTTAAAAGTTTAGTAAGATTAAAGAAAACTTTTACGTGAACTTAATTGATATAATTGAAAAGATAATTTTTTGCGCTTTCGGATGGTGGAAAAATTATTTTTTTTGTACTGTAATATTTACGAAAGTTATTAAGGAAAAACGTCAAAATTTAGCTTATTTTTTAATTAACATTTAATAAATTAATTATTAATATTTAATTTAATTTCGTAGCTTTAAGTTCAGCTGTCTGCCCTGTAGAGCGCCAACACACACACACACACACACACACACACATTCTCCTTTATTATTAGTAGAGATGGGTTGGGACATTAAGTGCTGAACTCATGGGCTGATAAAAAAACCACAGATTTTGTCTTCTAATGATTTGAAAATCGGAAAAGCACTTTCATATTTCTCCAACAGAATTTTTGGATAAATAAAATAAATTTCGTATTCCGTCAAAACACAATCTAATGGTTCAAACAAAATTTTTAAACTGAATATAGTCAACGAATTTAGATGTAAATTGACTTTCTAATAATTTAAGTTAAGAATAATTTCCTTTTAAGCCTTGTTGCCAAGCAGTGTGGCTTGGCGAGCCCGGTGTGAAGTTTGTAATAACTCGTTGGAACGTTAAGACTCGTTACTGCTCCAAGTGAATCGGGATGACTCGATGTGTCGAGTGAAATGTCGGTAAATGCTTTGACATAAAAGTGTTCTGGATAAATGGTTAACTTTCCTCAGTACGGCTATCAAGAAACTCCGTGCCGTGGGAACGACTCGAATGGTCTGAAGTTGACCGACCAAAGTTCACATGTAAGTACCGTTGCTGTCCCATGTCCATTCAACCGGTTCTGTTGCCTTAATGGCATCAAGCATGGGGGCATGGTGCGGCGTTCTGTACGTACCGTCAACCAACCCGAGGTTTGAAAAGCCACGCGACGTTGGAACGAGGCTTCAGGGTTCTCAATAAAAATGTATGCAAAATATGCTGTATTTCTTCTCAACTTTCTAGTCTATTTACACTGAATGGCGAGTTTTGTGTTAGTTTCCAAATATCGGGAAAATAATCAAGTGCACAATTCAGTCCTGTTCCCTTTGAAGGATTCCTTTCAAAATTTGATACAGCTCTCAAATTTTAGTGAGAAGATCACGAACCAAATGTCATTTAGTAAGCTCATAGCACTTTAATATTATCGTGTTTAGATATTAACGACAGTTAACTCTCATAGATCCTTTTTCCAAAATTTGATAGGCGCACAATTTTAATGATAAGACGTCAAGCCTTAGACGTCTTTGAACAATTGTGTTCTCAGAATGATAGACAAAATTGTTTTCGACTGCGAGACTTACTGAGGCCTAAAATGTGACAATCATCAAAATTTCGTTGTCGAATGTTGTTGAAAATAACAATATTTTCTCATTGAGCACGAGAAAAAAATAAATGTTAAAAAAAGATTTTCTAAGTTATTGAAATATTTTGTCATTGGAATTTTTGAACGTGGTTTTGGCTCAAGGATTTAGATGTAGACTTCAAGACAATTCTGTCTTGAGAGTCACTTTTTCACAAGGAGCCACTGTCGTTGAAATTCTTGAACATTGATACGGCTGAATGATTCGGATATGGGAAATTCAGCACAGTTGTCTACTCAGAGCATCACTAATACAAGGACCTACTGTATTTCACAAGCGCTTAAGATCGACATTCAGTTAACTGTTGAACGAGTTTTTTTTAATTTGATAAAGATTTACAGTTTTAATAATAAATTTAATTTATAAGAATATTTTTACTTTCTCGTATACGAAGTATACAAAGAGAAAGTATTGTAATCTTCAAAAAATTCGAACTCGAGATTTTGACGGATCTCCACGTTTTAGACCTCCCTGAGTCCGAAAAACACAATTTTGGAATTATATCTGTCTGTCTGTCTGTGTGTGTGTCTGTCTGTGAACACAATAACTCGAAACCTATTAGAGCTACGGGAATGAAATTTGGTATGTGGTCTTTAAATATAATTTGTAGGTTTCTATCAAATTTTGGACAAAATCCGTCAACGGGAAGTCTATCTATTTGTATGTCCGCGGTCATGTGAACGCTGTAACTCAAAAACTTGAATAGCTAAATGGATAAAATTTGGTACACAGTTTTATCGTTATGAATGTAGGTCCGTATAAAGGTTTGGGCCAAATCCGTCAAAAAGAGGCGTTCAAATTGCATATTCAATTTCGTTTAATCCGATTCTCATGCGCATGCGTATTGGTAGCAATCTGTTATTTTTGTAAATTTTATTTACAACAATAAATAATGTTTTCAAGCATCAATTGTTAACAATTTTTTTATTGTTGTAAATCAAACCGATCTCATTATTTCAGCAATTCTTTTATTCACGCGCTTTTGCAATTGTTACGGTTGTGGTAGTATAAATTGTTTTCTTGGGAATTCAAATCCAAAGCAGAATTTTCGCTTTAGTATTCATTGCATTGCCTATTTTATCGCGCCTGCTTCAAAGTAATATTTTTTTTAAACGTGGCAACAGATATTTGATTTCAGGTTTTTTTTTTGTTTTGTTTTACTTTCTCGTATACGAAGTATACAAAGAGAAAGTATCTCCACTACGAATCTCCACTTAGAAAGTATACGAGAAAGTTTAGGGGAGACCCCTCCCGCTGGTTTTGATTAATAGTGTTCCTATACTGACAGATAAAATATTTTGATTGACGGACTCAGTAATATATTTTCTTTGTCTATTTCGTATACGATGAAGTAAAAAAGCTTCTAAATTAGCGAAGTATTTTGTTGTTGAAATTCTTGGACGTGGATACAACTGAAGAATTCGGATATAGGAAACTTCAGCACATTTGTCTCTTTAGAGCGTCACTGTTACAAGGACCCACTGTATTTCACAAGTACTGAACATATCTACAAAAGAAGAAAGCGAAGCCATCTAAAGAAAGGTTCACCAGGAAACTAAGAAGGAAAGGATTCGCTAGTTGAGTTGTTACTTCCCGTCGAGTCAATAAACGATAAAAGGAGAGAAAATCCAATAGCTTTGTTCGTGTCTTGTTAACAGCCCGAAAAGAAAAAAAAAGTATATCGGACAAGTAATAAGGTCTTTTATGCCGACATTCTTAGATGTGGAAGAGGGAAGGCTCTCCCTCGTATTCCGGAGCAAACACGGGAGAGAGAGGGGGCCTTTACGACAGAACTTCGAAGATTGGAAGTGCGGAATAGATGTGTTTGAACAAAAGAGAGTACGGACAGAATAAAATTTTATAACGTCAGAGTCCAGTTATGGCTAGTAAAAAAATGAAGGAAAATATAAGTGTTTACCTTTCTCTACTCTGGCTGGAGAACTTTGTACCTAGAATTTATATCTCGAAATGCACATAAAACGTAGCAATTTCAAAATAACAAGCATAATTTGTAAGGAAGGTGTTTGGGTATAATGGTCATTTTATCGACTAAGAAGTTCGTGGTTATAAACGCCTTACCCGAACGCATAATAATGTTCGTAAACATGAATAATTAGGTTTCTCGAATTGTCTTTAAATACCATTTTGAATATTGTGGTAATAAAAGAAGGATTTTAATAATGTTAATAAAAGTGTAGGTTAAAAACCCTTTTTTTTATTAGTGTATCCAAAACATCGAACATAATTTTAAAATCAAAATATTGAGGTCAAGGTAAAACTGAAAAGGAGTGACTTTATTACTCAAGTCTACTTATTTTAATCGTATTCATAATATATTTTAATTTTTAATGATTGCTAAGGAATATACTTCTTATCGACAACGGATATCTTTCTGGCTTATTTCTTGTGGCTTAATTGGCTGACAATCTTGTGATTTTTGCTTTGGTATTTTCAGTATTTTGATATAAAAATGAAAATAAAATGCTAAAATAAAAAAAAATTCCAAATTATTGGCCAACTACAAGTTTTAAAAAATATTTTATATTTATAATTCTACTTTTAGTCTTTAACATATTTCAAGATTCATTATTATAATTATTATGAAATTTTGTAATCAATTTTCTCAAATTCACAACTAGATGGCGCATTTCAGTTAGAATCAAAATTAAAATTATGTAATTAAATTATACTAAAGTTCTGAAAGTATTCAAATATTGTATTTTCACCAGGAATGCACAGACAAAAGTATAAAATTTCGGAACTCGAGAGTGAGAGAAAAATCAATAACAGAATTTCATTTCAAACATGAAATTAAGAAACGCGAAAAAAGTCAACATATATAAAATCGTGTAAGAAGAAATCATTAACTATTTGACCTAATGCTTACAAACGGGAGTAGATTTTTCTTCCCTGTATACAGACCGATTCATGGCGGCGAGCGGAGGGCTAGGAGGAAATTACTTTTTTTTTTGAGGGGAAAATTAAAATTTATTTATCAACTTTATTATTAATATTCCTTATTTCTTACCTTTTTATGTACATTTTTCTCCATTGTTATTGTTATTTCACTTGTCAACTTTTACTTTTCCGTACCAATTGCTTCAGAGAACAGTCGAAACTTACAATTTTGTTGTTAAATTTATGCTGCCTACCCCCAATACACTCCGGTATTTTTAATCGTCTTTAATATTTTTGTCCACCCATAACTCTCAATCGCCGCCAGTGTGTATTGTTAAAGTATTTGGATTGCACTCCCTTAGAAGGAAATATACGAGTATTCTAATCTCTCTGTATATAGTTTTATTTTCCTGTCTTAATGTACATCCCATGTGTGATAGCTAGACTGGTTACAAACAAGAAGATAAGCATAGATTATTCCAAGGGCATCTGGAAGGGACCACATATATTAATCTGCCTATGACATGTGTAGCAGAAAGCAATTTTCACATCACAGAAAAAACCCCAGTTTTAAAAGAATAATTTCAGACTTTAGTTATCTGTAACTAAGGGTTAAAATATATTTTTAAATAAACAATCCAGAATAAAATTTGAAGCCATGAACTATATTTTCAAACTTAAATTATATTTCATATCTTTCGCCTTTTCTTTAAGGAGTTTTCGATTCAATTTCACTGAGTTTCTCAACCACATGTTACTTTTCCGTTAAGCAGTTCATAATTAATCAAGATACTAACTGTTATATTTAAAATCAAATCTATACTCTATCTTAGAAGATTTAAATGCAACAAAAGGTATAATATTCACAGTAAACAATATTCATATCTAACTGGCATACTACAATTAGATATAAATCATCTACTTTTTCAATTAATAAATAAAAATAACTGAAAGCTGAAGTAAAGGAAATTGGCAGATATTAATATTTTTTCCAGTATTATAAAGCAATAAAATTATTTCGCAAGGGAGCCAATGACAGTTCGTGAAATGAATCAGATGTTAAAGAAAAAAAAAGGCTGTTACAAGAAACTTAAATGTCTGATAAAAACTTGCCACGGTCTTGTGAGAAAAACTTGTGAAAGCCACGGTCTGAGCTAAGTATGAAATTTCTTTAACCTAACATAATAATATAGCTACGTTGACAAAGTTAATAACTTTTAAACTAATTTCAAACATTCTAGAACGACTACAGTTCAATATTACGTATGTTGTGCCAAATTTGGTATTTCCAAGTCCAACGGTCTGTGCTGTAAAGTG